>QJNV01000304.1:0-77444 GCA_004155935.1 Monosporascus sp. GIB2 | reverse complement strand
CCCCCCCCCCCCCCCCACACCACCAAACGAAACTGCGAAACACAAGTTATCTGCGATTAACTCTTCGTGGAGACGTGACTGGCGAGATATCTGGTTTGCTGGTCTGGTGTGGCATCCTAGACAGTATGGACCAATATCTAAAAGTGTCTGTGCTGTACAACTACACACTAGACATAGGGGGCGAAGACAAAACGGAGAATCGGAACCCAAGGGATATATCAGAGCCCCTTTCAACATAATACCATGTCGGGCGCCGTGTTACAAGCAGTGTCGGGGCCTTCGAACCAAAATATCAAGGTTTACATTATTGGAAGCTAGAAAACTGGTTGCTAACCCGAACTCCAGCACTTGCTGTCAAGCGACAAAGATACTAAATATATGCAAGTGCCAGAAGCCGCCGCAGTATCCTCCTTATATGCGGCGTGATAATTATAACAGATAGAGGCAAGTTCCGCTGAGTAGAGTCTATATAAGGATGCGGGCCATTTTCAATATCCCACCTCTAGTCGAATCCCATCCATTTGGTGCATAAGCCGTGCGGATTAGTCACTACAAGGTGGTTAGTCATCTCTGCGCGTTGGCGGCGATTCCCAGATGTCGCGGTGGACACTATGCCGGACTTACTAAATTTCCTTAGGCGCCAGCAAGTCTGCCTGGTAAAGCCAGTGGTTATCCTTCTCCTCGGCCTCGAGCCAGTCGTACGGGAACTGGACGACGCGGCCCTGGATCATGGAGCATAACTCCTCGGCTTCTTCTCGAGTCATGAGGTCGTAGGGGAAGCACCCCCGCCGGCTACTCTTAGTAGTTGCCCGGCGCCGACGTTTCGCCGTACCGTGAGCGTACGGGTTACTCGCACTTAACGTATCAGGCGCCGGCTTTTCTGCGGAGGAGAAAGTCGCCCTCCGATCGCGGGTCTTTTGAACTTCCAGAGTCCTCTGAGGCTCTAAGCGCGGACTGTCCCCCTGAGCGCCAGGCAGAGGTGGGAAAGGTGTCTCGCCCCCAGCTGAGGAGGGCGGTGCATCATTCTGGTTGCCATTCACTTTCTCCGCGGTAAGGTCAAGTTCCGGCTTGCTCGGTTCCTGGGGATGGCCGTCCTCGGTAAGAGAGACCTTCTCGTTCAATACATCCCCATTTTCGTTGGAGACACGGACTTGCGGGGTCTCTTGATTGTTGTGGATAGCGGGCGTTTTTTCCGAAGATTGCGACACAACTTGAGCGGCGGCGGGCGCGGCAATGCCTGCTGCAACCGTCCCACCTTGGCTGGCCTGTGACTTGCTGTCGTGGTCATCGTTCTTTTGGCCCACCATGCTCTCCTTGAATAACTTCCCATATTCTTCGAACTGGTGATACTCTTTCCAGGTGCTGACCTCACTATCCGGCATGCAGCGGAATACGCGCCTGTATAGTTTGGTGTTGTTCTGAGCAGCTTTATTCCATATTCCGTCCCAGAAAGCGGGATCGATGGGATCCCGCATGGAGTCTTTATCAAAATTGACCGGTTGAATATCCGCAGCCCATGGATTAATCTGTTCGTTAGTGGGCTTGCCACTCTCGTCCAAGTGCATTGCAGGACCTCCGATATCAGTGTCATCTGAGACGGGTAGTAGTGGCAGTTGGCTCACATGGGGCGTGCCCATCTGATCGCTGGATTGCCGCTGTATCTTTGACGGAGGGAGCTTGTCGTTACCTCTCCCGGAATCTGGATCACGCGATTCTTTGGTGGATAGATGACGATGTGGTGTACTGGATTCGCCATTAGTGGCGTTTGACTTGTAGGGCTGGCCAAGGGGTTGTAGAAGAACTTCATGCCCGTCTATGACAACGGAATCCCTTCCACTATCCATGCCCTTTTCTTGCGCCTCCCTCCACTTATCAGGGCCATAGCCTGCAACGTCTTGATCGTGCTTTGTGTTTCCGTAGACTCGCGGATCGCGCCTGGGGGACTCCCTATTGGAGCTGTTCGACGAGCTCGATGGAGCCGAGGACAGGGAAGAGCTGTCCGCATCTTCATCTGCACTAGCATCGTGGTTGAAACTCCGTGGGAGATGACGGGCCTCAGGACGTAGGATATGGCCCATGGCTCCATTAGCCAAACTCTCCGCCACAGGGCCTTCATCCTCTTCACGGTAGATATGTGCCATGTCGGCTGCGAAGCGTTCCTCTGCACTCAAGGCCTCCAATCTTTCCTGTTCGGTGATCTCGTCTACATCTAGACCCATGTGTTCGCGCATAAGTCGCATACGGAGCGTATGCGCGAAGCGGCCGACTCGATATGGTTTTCCAGCCATGGTTGACGATATCATGTCTGTGTCTCGGACTACGGCCGCGACCTCTGAGTCCCGATTTCCAAGCATTGAGCGTTCGTTGATATTTGCGGAACCGATCAAAGCGACGCGATCGTCCACGATGATGGTTTTTGCATGGATATAGAGCTGCTCCGTCACGAGCTGGTTCTTGCTGCCGATATGGTCCCACTGCCGCAGGCTGAAAAACCGTATGTACTCGTCGGGCTCAATGCCCACGGATCGCAGACGACCAAAGATAGAGTTAGGTCCTCTGCAGATGCTGCGATACTGGAACTGCATGATGAGACGCACGCTGCTGCCTTCAGCTTCATCCACGGTATTCTGGAAGCCGGGCACCAAAGGAATCAGAATGCAGCAACGCCATTCTTCGTCGTTCTCATGGGCTCTGATGATCCTCTCCACGAGGGCATCGCCAATCCGGTTGACTACTCTCGTGTTCAACGTTTCGGTGCTTGTGATGAAGAACTGATTCTCCATGTACACGAAGTGATCTGATTCCTCGATGAGCTTCACGTACGCGGACTGGATGCTATACTCCGGCCCCTCTCTCAAGCCCAGGGACCAGTCACCTGCCGAGCGCAGCATCTGGACTTCACATGTTCCTGTCAACCCCAGAGCCTCGAGGTCCGATGGGTTGGCATCCGGGGGAGGTAGTAAGAATGGCGTCGGCCGAGTGGGCTTCCGCTCGCGACGCAAGTAGTTCCAGCGCTGTACAAAATGGCGTGTGAGATCTCTTGCGGGTTGGCCGACTACTTGCATCGCAACATCGTGCCACGGCATTCGTGGAACCTTACTTCTGTCGTACATCTCTTCGTAGGGCTCGTTGAGCTTGAAAAAGTCTAGCACTCGGGGGTTTGAGTAATCCTTCCCAGGGAAAAGTTGCGTGTTATCCCCGTCTCGAGGACTATCGCCATCTTCCATGCCTGTTGGTCGATCATCCGCCAATGGGTGCTGCGGGTTGTCCCAACGACCAAAGCAAAGGTCGATGCCACCGAGGAAAGCCACGTCATGGTCCACAATGCAGATTTTCTCGTGGTGCGCGTAGAAGAACTGATTCTTCTTCAGCTGGTTCGGCGACCTCAAAACCAAGATGTTGTCGTGGAGGTTCAGCAGAGAAAATTTGGTGTACTCAGAGTCTATCGGGATGGCTTGTTCTACGTTCCTGTAGATGATGATGAAGATCTTCACGCCTTCCCTAGCCTTCCTCTGTAGAAGCCGATCCAGTCGCCATTTCTGACTGATGCAGGCAGGCCGGCGCATGTACAGCTCCGGGCTGAGCCACCAGTCGTGGATGTAGATGACATCCTGGGCCATACTAATGGCACGAGATACATTCCACATATAGTCCCGCCCATCCACCAGCCACTGTGCGAAAGCATTACGTCGCACGGGTGCGAAACTATCAAACCTGTGGCGCTGATGCCATTCCGTCTGCTTTAGCATTTCGATGACCGATTCTTCGAACTGGCGTATTAAAGTCTGGTTGCGCGAGAACAACTTGATCTTGCGTTCGGCAGTGTAGAGCTTGATAGTATGATGGCTCTTCCCTTTTCTTCCTTCTCCGGCAGATGCATCGAAGGCCTTTCCTTTACCCTTATCCTTGTCATCCTTCACTTTAGCGCCAAGCTGCCTGAGCTTACCCTTCTTGGAGACGATCTGGAACGTCGGATCTACCAAATAGACATCGTAGATGTTCATGGTCGCAGGAGATTCAACGACGGCGATATAGTTTTGTCGGACCAAGAACCATTTCCGGCTATGTCTTTGGATGACCTTCTGTGGAGTAATGACTCGTCGGAAATCGATACCCTTGGAAGACTGGATATGCAAGAAGCACTCTTTACCATGGAAACTGCCTTCAGCCGCAAGCCTCACCCCCAGAGCGGAGAGTTCGAGGAAGTTACATAGACGGCCGCTGTCCGCACGAAACATAAGCCAGTGGATCATCTCCTGCAGATATTTTTCTATCCACGTCCGCTGCTTTTCGATATTCCTCCGCCTTATCGCTGCAGCATCTCGAAGATTAGCTAATGAACCATCCGCAGCATCGAAACCTGATGATTGTCGACGCAAAAACTGGTTGATGCGGGACCTCTTGCGGGAGGTAGGTAACCGCCTTTCATCTTCGCTCGCCGTGCCTTCGGCATTTGTAGCCTCCCCGGCAGTAGCCTCGGCGACGTTATCGTTGGTTCCGAGATCCGGAGTTCTTTCCTCATCGGACGATGTGTCGAGCTTCCTGGTGACCCCCATGATTCTGAGTAATTTTTTAGGGAAGGCAGGCTGTTTCGGGCGCTTGCGCTGAATCATAGCCGACTGTGTCGTGAGCTCAGTCTTCTGCAGCACTTTGTATTTCAAGTGAAGTTGCCAGATCTCCCAGATTGAGCGTGTGACGGTCCATCTCATCCGGCTCGCACCACTACCGTATTCCAATGCGATGGTAAACACCGAGTGCCTATCGCTGTCGCCGCTTTCTCCAGGTTGGCTGTCGACCACTCGTAGGTTGAGCTGCTCCAACAAGACCGGGATGCGCCTGTTGCCCCGATCATCCCTCTGTATCATGCTAGCGAGAATGACAACTGCAGGCGTGACGGCCCGCAGCTCGGCCATAAGCTCAGCAGATTTGTAGTAATCGAACTGGTCGAGCTTTTTCTTCCCTCCACCAAAGAGTCTGAAGGTATTCTTCACCTGCTTCCACTTGTGCGCCCCGAAGGTGGGTTTTCTGTCGGTGCCGAAAAACGGGCGTCTCGGTGGTTGGAGCGCTTCACCATCTGATGCCCCGCCCGGACTAAACATATTAGAGATACGGCGGCGATGGCCATGGACTCGAGCCAGGGAAGTGTCAAGATCGTCTGTGGCCGAGGCTTCCAGCTGGGGACTACCGACCCAGGTGCCCGCGCGGGTCCAGTGGCGTCTCCTTCCTGCTAGTTGGTCGCGTCCTTCACCCTCGGATAGGCCACCTCGGTGTTCTCCAGGATCGGGCATGGTCGACCGCCTGACTAGCGCGTTGAACCGACTATGCCTGGGGGATTCAACGTCGTCATTCAGCTTAGGGGTGCTCGGAGAATTGAACACGTCCAACTGCTTTAAACGGCGCTGTATCCTCTTTCTTTTCTTGGGCTTCGCAGGGCCCCTTGAAGGACCCTCATCGCCGCTTTCTTCAACATCAGCATCGCTCCCTTCCTCTTCTTCGAGGGTGTTGGGGAGGCGATGGGGCCTAGCAGTGGTGGGGGAGTTGCTGGTGGAAGCAGCGGCAAGTTCGGACGGCGCCGGGGATTTGGGCGGCTGGATGGCGCCGGCACTACCTAATGTCGATTTCAACCTAGACATCCACCTCTCACTGCGAGATCTACCGCCGGCATCCCCATCTTCCCACGATCCGTGCCGAGAATGTTGAGGCGGGGCTTCAAGCATAATATCTGCCCTCGCGAATTGCACGCTCCTCCGTCCAGGCGAGACCGGCTCTACCGGGGCCGCATCGTCACCTTCTTCCCGAACGCTTAGGAAGTTCCCGGGATCGACGTCCTCAGCTTGCCTGTCGCCTGAGAGACCAGGAGTCGATGGCGAGGCCCCGCCCCCAGGAGACTGATCCCTATGCGGTTTTCCCCAGTTCAAGTAATCCGCTGCCTCCTCGGCGGGCATTCGTGGCGATTGTGTGGGTGTTATGATGGGCAATGGCAATTCTCGGACCGGATCATGACCTTCGGCGGGCTGAGGACTGCTGGTAGAACGAAGGATCGAAGGCTGCTGAGTGGGTTGTCTATGGCTAGGAGACGGAGCTGGACTTTTTGTCATTGGCGAAACAGAATCATCGCGGGGCGGTAGAGACATGGCGATCCGTATTGCAGAGGTATGTATATGGCGTCGTCGTCGTCTTCTTCTTTAGAAGCAGTGGTCGGGAGCTGGTACAGTTAGGTTGGTGCTTTCCGAGGTATTGTGCATTCTTGAGTGCCTACCTACTCAATATTCATGTATATGAAGTTATCACGACATACAGCTACACCGGAACGTACAAAACAAGCAAGAGTCAGGTCTCGCGAGTAGTCAAGCTAAGCCATTGAACCAGGTCGATGTTATTACTATTTGGCCTGGTCAGTCTGGGCAGGTCGCCGAAATGCAGAGAGGTCCAATATAGTGGGCTGATCGAGCACCGTACGGTATGCGAGTCAGTCCGGTTCATTGGGAGTATGAATCTCCCTAGCTCCCGGAATTGCGTTGCCTGGGGTGTGCTTAGCCCAGGGAGATTCTCGAAGAAATGAAGGGTTCAAGAAACACGCAAAGATGAGAGTTGCAGCTTGTACCGGAGTAACGGCCTTGTTGATTTCAGGAAGCCACTGCAGCTGACAACGTTAAATGAGTTGCAGGCCCTGCCCCTGCCCACCCCCCACCGTAGTCCAAAAGCTGATTGTGTCAGGGTAAAGGTCGCCCTACTAGGGGCACTAAAGGTTCCCTAGATCTAAATAAAATGCCTGCTGTACATGCTACGCGCATATAAGCCAGGTGCTATGTAGTACAGGTCTATATCTCCTTGTCTAGGTACTATCAAGTTATGGCCAATAGAATTCGCTGGTTCAGCATAACGAACCCCTAAATCGGTATTACTTAAGGGATATATAGTATATTACGCAGTACACGCATGTACAGAGTCTACATAGAGCTTATTCTCAACCTGCATTATATAGAGTTCTACGCTCCGATACCCTCGCGGAAGAAGTGGAAGCTAATCCTGTAGTCCTCGATACGGCTCCTGGTCTCCGCGAGGTCGTGCAACGCGTCGCCGGCCCAGTCCTGAGCTGTCCCCCTCCTCTCCTTTCGCAGCTCGAACATGGTCTCAAAATCATAGCATCGCGCGCAATCTGGCTCTCCCTGCTGCCGCTAATTCGGATGCTTCCTCCCAAGGCAATCCCGAATCATCTCCTCCTGGCGGCCGACATCAGCGGTAGAAGGTTTCACCACAAAGCCACCAACCGCCGGGGTTGCCGGAGTCGCCCTCATCCGCGGCTTGTGCTTCTGCCCGCGGGACTGTGATCAGTTCCCTAGAATGCGGTCCATGGCCTTGTACGGCGCGTCGGTGTGACCGAAGCCACCAGACTTGCAACATACCTCTATGTCGCTATAAGCGTGGGTCTCCCATATACAACATGAGGTTGAAGGCCGCCAAGGCAGATTCCTCTCTCAACTTTTTCACCCAGCGGCAGTTGCTGAGACATCACCTCAGCAAAGTCATCAGCCGTCTTGGAAAGTATGCTGGTCCCGTCTTAGGCACTTCATCCTTATACGCCGGCGTAGGCTCACTACACCGCTCCATCCAGGAGGGTTAAGTTCGTATTTCTTCACAAGGTGGTTGAATAGCGTGTCAACCTCTTTAATGGCATCCTTTAAGATCTTATCGGTAGTGGGTGCTTTCTTCGCTGGTGGGTTTCGACCCCCCGCCTACCACACAGCTGGCTTTTTGGCTTTTCTGGCCGGAATTTCTTGTTTATTCTAAGGAGAACTTGAGGCTGGTGGCGTAGGAAGCGAGGTTCGAATAGCAATTCTTACCCAAGGAGAGTCTCGTCAGTTCAGGGGGGCCTAGTCAATTGCTCCAGCCCCGACTCGTCGAATGACCTCTTAGTGCCTCCTTTAGGAGCCATGCTGATTTCTAAACGAGAGGAGTCGGTAGCAAATCCCAGTAAATTGATAATCTATCAGAGAACAAAGCTATCTCGGCGATTTGCCGTTGGCTCATTGTACATCCAGAATGGTCTCCAGTCATGACGTCTTCGAGAAGCCCTTGAGACATCAGCCATCCATCTCTGGCAGGTGCAACTTGGAGACAACCTGGGGGACACGCGGGAGCATGTCAACAGTGTGGTTCGAGTCCTTGAACTAAAATATGTCGAAGACCAACTCGAGAAAGAAGGGGACAGCGTGAAGATATCCGGATCTTTTCTACTTCGTATATAATTCATATATCGAAACCATTAATACGAGCAGCTCGAGAGACTCGAGCAGACGCTTCTCAACGCGTACCCTCACGTACTCTCAAGTATTAAACAATGGATCCGTGCAGCGAAAAGCGCTAGAAGCTTGCCGAGATGAGTGCTAATTACCTGGTGACCCCACGCACGTCTAGAAGGGTTCTTTAGGTGGGGGCGCCCCAAGAGCCTGGTACTAAGTACAAACCCCCTGACGATGTTCCACCCCGACCGTTATCGTTGCCTTCAGCATTTTGACTCCTCTCGAGGAACGCGGCGGATTACTTCACTTGTAGATTCGGGTCCTTAAGGCACCGTAGAGTATAATATTCGGCGGTCATGATACTGCCATACGAAGGCTCATAGTCTTCCGGCTTTAACAAGACCCAGCGGGCTCGACTTACCGAAGAATCCTTGGGAACGGCCCATAATATCCGTAATTAAACGCGGGGGGGCGCATCTCAGGAATATAATCTCGCCTTCCCTCCCGTTATAGCTCTCCCCTTCTAGCGAAAGATTGTATCTGGCGTCAAAGCCAAAGCCATGGCGACTACCTGAGGAAAAGATGGCCGTATATAAAGCGGCACTCTCCTGTGGATATTCCGCATCCTGACTGGGTACTCCTATCAACAAGGTATCAATGATAGGACGCCGCTTTGTGACATAACGCCACCAAAGGAAACCACAGAGGCCAGGCATACCAACCCCCCTTTACGAGGCTGTAAGGCATTGTGAAGGTGACAAAAGACCTTCGCAGCCCAATCTCGAAACAGAAGTACATGCCGCCAGCATAAACCGCATGGTAACGTAACGATGTGCCCTCGTCACCTTGAATCCATTCTCTTCAAGAAACCTCTCAGCAACTATCCCGACCCAAACAGATCAGATTCGGCACTCACCCTACACTTCGAGTTGATCCCGACTAAAGCTGCTACACTTAAAACAGAAAGCCAAGCAATAGAAGAATGTACAATTGCACCGTCCCAGCGTTCGTCCGTGGCTGCAGGGCAGCCGGTATCTGGCTCGATAAGCTGTACAAGAACCCGCGTGTCGGTTGCGAGGGCGACTCACACATCCTCATCCTTCCGCGCAGTTGCGCCGACTCGCGGAATCGCATCCACGAATCGCAACTGTCTGGGGCTGCGCCTCTATAAGTTTCCATTTTAAGACGTTGAGTGGTATAAGGGATCACAATTTTGGAATAGGGGCGAATTTCTTGGCATCCATCGACGATGCACTAGCGATAGCATCTATTCCAATATAGCGCTCTATGTTTCCTAGTCGTATTCTAAAGCTTGGTCTTTGTCGTAATAAGCCAAAATTCACTTCACATCGTGTTCTTCACTTTTCTTCCATATCCCCTTACTCCTATTCGACTTCTTCGTCCCCTTCTAACCATATTTCGTGACCGTTGCCCTCCTTCAGCCAGAAGCTCGCCGCCCATCCGCAGAGCGCTACCCCGGCCAAGCCCCAGAACACGGCACCAACACAGCCATGGCTCAGACCGACACCATAGAGCCACCCACAGAGGATCGGTCCAATAGTTCGGGCGAAACTGCTAACGCTAACTCCGAAGCCATGGACAGTCCCCAGTATACTGGGATGAGGTGAGCAGTTGTTGACCAGGATGGTTTGGGCCGGCAATGCGAATGTTCGGCCAACAACCTGGATAGACAGGAGACACACGACCGCGATCCACATCCAGGGGCCGGTCTTCTCGTTCGGGGGTGGTGTGGTCGACGGCACGAGTGAGAGATACGGCATGAGCGTATACGCTATGGGGAAGCAGAAGATAAAAATTCGGTAGGAGCGTAGCGTGCCTAGCCGCGCCGATAGTTTTGGGTAAAGGAACAGTTGGAGTACAATCCCGATGACACCAAGTAAAGCCATCGCACCGCCGACCTTCTGGGGTGGTAGCCCCAGGCCCCCAGTGAAGGCCAGAGGAGGCCGCGGAACAAACCCCGGGGGTTCTGGCTTCTTTGGGTTGAATACCGGCGTTGACAGGAAGACAGCCCAGAGGGAATTGAACGTCCCGAGGCCGAAGGCTAAGAAGAAATGCGCCACAAATGTCATGACAACATTGAAGGTGAAAATCCTGCGAAAAGGTAATTTAGCGATGTAGCGGCGTCGGCTACCACCTTTCTGCGGCAGCAGCAATGTGCCCTCAACCGAGCGCCGTGGAGTCACCGGAGACATCTCGACGTCTGTACTTATGCTCGTGTCTCTCGAGTGTAGAGGGGTGTACGCTATCGACTCCTTACGCTTTCTGAAAAAGTTCCTGATCTTACATCCTAGCAGGATGCCGTAGTCTCGTCTGTTCGATATAGCATCATGTGTCTGCAAATAGTGAGCGGCGCTGCAACATGTGAGCAAGAAAGGGAAACTACATACCTCTTCCAAGAGCATCCAGACCGCAATGAACGAGAAGCATAGGAAAATAGCACTGATGACATTCGGCATCGCGTACGGGAATTTACGGAGAAAATCAACATTCCCGAACATGCCAGGGTACGAGCCGGCAGGGTCGGATAGGAGACCACCTAGGACAGGGCCGATGATCACACCAATGTTAAAGCACATTGGCAGCAGAACGAAGGCGCGTGCCTGATATTTCTTTTCCCGGACGGTTTCACTGACCCTGCCATGGTAGGTGAGGTTAGCGAGAGCAAAGAGTCCCCGGTGTTCATTTATTCCTACATCGTCCTTAAAACGCCAACGTTTCCATTCGTCGCTCCGCCTAGACACCTGAAGAAAAGGGCCTGGTGGAAGGACGTGGATAGCCCGAAACCGATGCATGATAAGACTGTCTCCGATTAGCTATGCATCTTATCGCTCGCCAATCCATAAGAACGCTTACAGGTGCCGAGTAGCCCTATTAGAATCACAGTCTTCCGACCAAACCAAGGTGAATCTGCAACCTGACCCCATATCAGGGCGGTGAAAAGTTGCGCCGCTGTGAAACTGGCGTTGAGGACACCGGCTTGACTCGAAATGACTGAATCAGGCAGATTAGGATCGAACCACTTCAGCTGATAGAACATATACGACTGCGCAACGTTAGTGAGTAAGACTTTTGCGCAATAATCCTGGCTTGGGTAGAGTCAATGGAAATAGGGAGCAGCAAAGCTGTGATTTATCCGCCTTCCACTTATTCCCAGTACCAGCCCCTGATAACGGCGATACACAACCACCTGTCTGAATACAGTGATTCTGGCTCACAGGCCATGAAAGGCTCTGTCTGGAAGAACCCTCCTGTTTTTTCCGAATGAGATGACTTACCTGGAGTGACGTCTGAGTCAAGGGCTCGCTGAGACGGGCTAATACGATGGCCACCAACTGGGTCTTCTTAGGCATATCTCTCCATGATACGGCTTCCTTGGATGATTCAGGGCCGTCCAATCTCCACTTGGATCTGGTATCTGGTGGCCTTGGGGCGGAATCACCATGATTTAGGATTCCGGTACGACCAGTAGTAAAAGCTGCATCTTGGCCATCCTCATCCCGATGGATGCGATCAACGCCAAGAATTTTTTTCTCAGAGCCAGACCCGTCAATACTCAAAAGATCAAGGTCATCGTATTCGACAGTCTCATGCGTGCGCTGCCGCATTTACAATGATGTTACGGCGAATTCGGTCGTCGTGGCTCCGAAATTCGGAGATACGAGTTAGGGTAGAGGAATTCAACGGTAAAAGACGAGTGAGACACTGGAACCGCAGTGGAATTGATCAAGCCTGTACTGTGTTACTCCCGGTGTATGTGTCTCTTAACGGCTCGTAATTTGCTCGGTTGAATTAATAAAACGAAAGCTGTTGTTCATAGTAGGGCTCCAAGGGTCCGGGTCTGCAGAGTCGTAGGGCGGGTGGCGGTTAAACTCCCGCTTCTGGCCCCGCTTGCGGCTTCGTACGACGTCGAGTTCTCATTTGCTCAAAATTCCTAAGACTTAAAAAGCCTGGTCGGGCGGTTGCATAGTGCTAACGAGCCCTAAGTACCTATCATAGGCAGATCTGTAGGTAGCCCAGCAGCATTACAGATTTAAGACCCTCAACTCAAGTTGGGCGACTTCGAAGCTTTTCGAATGGGTACATGGGGCATGATAGAGATGTTAGCTCTTTGCCTTATGTGAATCACAGGGCCTAGTCAAGATACAACTCATAGAGACATCAATTAGTGGCGAATTTCGATATTGGTTTGCAGTGTTCCTTGGAAAGTATAAAAACGAACCAGAAGCCTTCCCAGATTTTTGAGTATACTTGGTGACGCAGTCCCGCTTCCGCAGATGGTCATCGCTCAAGTTCGTGATGCCGGCAAGCTGAAAAGGCTTCAGGTGTAAACACGTCTAGTAAAGGTGTATGGACTTTAGTGTAATCGACTATAAACCAATACTCGACCTTAGAAGCAGACCGATAATAACCTTCCGAGGAGACTGCCTTTGACAGCTAGGGGAGTTATACCGAGGATAGAATAGGAGGGAATCCATATATGGTAAATCCGGATGCCACGATCTGTCACACAATACCTAGCTCTATTGCTTAAGTCTCAGCGGCATAGTATACGTTCGAGATGTGCACCCCAAAGGGTGTCATGGCCTCAGATATGCCCCTACCAGAGTAATCATCGTCTTTCCGTACCTGTAGCTGATCGTTATCTTGTTAAAGACAGAAATATTGGTTGCTAGTCCCAGACTCTCCAACATCAATGCCAAATAACCTTCCAATGTAGCCCTAACCAAGTACGTTCCCGCCAAGCAACATATGGTCCAGTTAGAGAGCATTCGAGAAAACTCTTTGTTTCCAGTCGGCCTTTTCAGTACAACAGTTCATTCTGACAAAATCGCCGAGGAACAGGTCCGAACCACCAAGACAACAAAGCCCAAAACGCCCTTATTGACGACTCTTCCAGCTACTGTCAACTTAACTAGCGAAGTTAAACTATATGTAGACTTAAACTATTTTTTTCTCAAGCCGTCATCATGGCCAGTGATGGGTCTTAATAAAGCAAGAAAAAAGGGAGTGGCGAATTCTCCCTATATCCGATCCATATACCTAGATCGGAGCTGACCACTTTGCCCAGGTCATAATAGCCCCTTTTTCGCAGCATCTTTGTCGTCCCGTAACTTCCCCGGATAGTTGTAAACTTAGGGTCGAAACATTGGAAGGTTTCCTCGAACCACCCGGAATCTTTATATACTACCGGTAAATCCTTGCCTAGGCATATGACCGTATCCTGTTATATTCTCATCTATTTGTGTTCGTACGAAGTGAGTCCTGTAGATGGGTACATGCACGTACTGGAACTCGTGTCTACACTTATTCTTTCCCATGGTGGGGTGATAAGATAATCGCTGGATGATAAGATAAGATAGGTAATTACTTCCGAATCCCAGGTACCTTGCCTGAACGCCCCACGAGCTGAGGTGTAAGTAGGTTATGTACCTAAACATTACCTAGTACCTAAGATTGAACATGGCGGGTCATGAGCTTCAGATACTGTACGTACCTAACCATGATGGTACTAAAGAATTCCATGAATATCCATAGACAACGCATCGCATTCGCCCCAGCAGATCGCGAAAGAACCTCGACATTTTATGTACCATTATTCCCTATGGTGTAGTATTCGCAGGCTGTCTCGAACTTCTCACTACTACTCCTCGCCCGCGCACGGTTTCGCCACGGTGACTTAGCCCGCCATATAAAGAAGCCAACCTCGGAAGGCTACATCAGCACCCAAATCCAAGGCGCCACCTCACCACGTTTCAGCGCCGGCGAGCGAACCTCGAGAGAAGCAAAAAGAAGGCGACCATGTCTTCAGCGGTGATAAACGCGGACGACGCGGACCAGATGGAGCCGACGCTGCAGTCGATCCTGGACCAGCGGACGCTGCGGTGGATCTTCGTGGGCGGCAAGGGCGGCGTGGGCAAGACGACGACGAGCTGCTCGCTGGCGATCCAGCTGGCCAAGGTGCGGAGGTCGGTGCTGCTCATCTCGACGGACCCAGCCCACAACTTGTCCGACGCCTTCTCCCAGAAGTTCGGCAAGGAGGCCCGCCTCGTCGACGGCTTCGACAACCTCAGCGCTATGGAGATCGACCCCAACGGTAGCATCCAGGACCTGCTGGCTGGCCAGGGCGACGAGAGCGGCGCCGGCGACGCCATGGGCGGCATGAGCGGCATGATGCAGGACCTGGCTTTTGCGGTGAGTTCCTCTTCCCCCCGCCCTTCCTTCGCTTGGCGTGATGTGTAACCGTTCTTCGAGAGTGGCTCGGGCTGGGGCTGACGTGGGGGTTATATGCGCGCTGCTAGATCCCCGGCATAGACGAGGCCATGTCGTTCGCCGAGGTCTTGAAACAGGTCAAGTCGCTCTCGTACGAGACCATCATATTCGACACGGCGCCGACGGGCCACACGCTGCGGTTCCTGCAGTTCCCGTCGGTGCTCGAGAAGGCGCTGGCCAAGGTGTCGCAGCTGTCGTCGCAGTACGGGCCCTTGCTGAACGGGTTCCTGGGGAGTCAGGGCACGCTACCCAACGGCCAGAACCTGAACGAGATGATGGAGAAGCTCGAGTCGCTGCGCGCGACCATCTCGGAGGTGAACGCGCAGTTCAAGGACGAGTCGCTGACGACGTTTGTGTGCGTGTGCATCGCCGAGTTCCTGTCGCTCTACGAGACGGAGCGCATGATCCAGGAGCTCGCCTCTTACGGCATCGACACGCACTGCATCGTCGTCAACCAGCTGCTCTTCCCGGGAAAGGACAACGCCTGCGAGCAGTGCAATGCCCGCCGCCGCATGCAGCGCAAGTACCTCGACCAGATCGAGGAGCTCTACGACGAGTTCAACGTCGTCCGCATGCCTCTCCTCACCGAGGAGGTCCGCGGCAAGGAGAAGCTCGAGCGCTTCAGCGAGATGCTAGTCAAGCCCTACGTGCCCCCCGAGTAGATCGTCGGGTCTCGAGCCGTTCGATGCGTATATCTATTGAGGGCCCAGCCACCAGGGGAGGGGGTGGGTGTTTCCCGTTGCGTGAACCAGGATCGAATAAGCTTTTTGCTGGCCGGCGGCCTGCTGTGTTGGTGTGAACCGGGGGCATGATAGCAAGTGTAGAATAGACACGGAGGTTACGTCTGGGTAAACGAATAATGAAATGAGAACATGAAAAAAATTGATATATCATGTTTCCGCCCGAGAACGTGCTCACTTATATTGCTGGACATCTCTAAGTTCTAGCTACTTCAATGTACGAGGTGGCATTGTTACTATTGTCATCGGCGGAGCGGATTGCTAAGCGTCCCGTAAAGTGGAAAGAAGGGGTGGGGGGCGGCTAGGATGTTCCAACAGCTTAGACATGCGCAATGAGACGCATGGAAAGGGGCGAGGAATTGAGGACAAGGAAAAGGCGATGACCACATAAATAGCATTCAGAAGATTTACCTAGACGAAGCACAATCCATGAAAAAGAGTAAGGCTCAAATATTTGGCAATATCATTGTGACTTCATTCGCTGGAGTCGAGGTCTCTCCCGCTTCTCGTCTTCATAGTGTACTACGGAGTCGACACACGTTCGTCCCGTCTCGCAATATTCGCGCTCATAGGCGCAGCCAAACACAAATGATCAATCCACATCGCCCTCGACGCGTAACCCCCCGTAATCCACGCCGCGAATCCGTCGTCGCGAGTGTGCGTATGCGAACCCCCCTCAACTCCAAAAACGCCCTGGCACGCAATCCATGATGTCCTATCTCGTAGGATCGCCTCCCTCCTTTTCTCTGAGAACCAGACCAAAACCAGCCAACCAACGCCTATAATAGACTAACCAACCGACCGACCGCGCGATGCAATATCCGATGTCGCGAGCTTTTTAAGTGGCAGTGTACAATTGCGAGGAGATAAAGAGGGACGAGATGGGCCCCCGGCCACAAGAATGGGACGAAATGAACAGTTTTGATGCCACTGCACGTGGCATAGATCAAGTGGCAGCGAGCCAGCTGGTGCTCACAACTCCCTGTAATCGCTGGGCCGCACCCTGCGCTGCTTGTTCTGATGCCGGCCGGGGTTGACGGGCTTGCGGAAATACGCGTCGTCCTCGTTATTCTGGGGCGTGAAGTTTGATCTGTAAGGCTGCTGCTGGTTGTTCTTGTTGAATCCGTTGGGCCCGCCTCCATTCATGTTGGGCATGCCGCCACCGTCCATGCCACCGAAGTTTCCGAAACCGTTCATACTGGGGAAACCAGCTGGGTTGAAACCATTCATGGCCATCATGGGGTTCATCATAGGGTTCATGCCCATCATCATGGGGTTCATCATCTGGTTCATGTTGGGCTGGCCGAAACCATTCATATTGTTCATGGGAAACGGCATCATGCCTGGCATCATACCCATACCGCTCATGCCCTGCTGCATCATGTTCTGCATGCTTTTAGCTTCCTGTGCCCGCTGCATGGCCTTCGGAGCCTTCGGGATCTTGGGGTTCTCAAGCAACTCATCAGCAGGCCGCTTTTTCGGCGCTGCCTCCTGGGGCTTGGGAGTTCCGTTCGTAGTCGGGGGAACGGGTGCACCTGGTTTCTTTGCTTCCTCAGATGCGGGGGGCTTGACCGCCGCCGAAGTAGGTGACGGAGACTTGGTCTTTTCCAGAGCTGTAGTAGGCGATTTTGCCTTTTCCGGTGCTGTCGAGGGCGATTTCGTAGTATGTTCAGTTGCCGGGGTTGCTTCTTTCCGCTCGGCAGGGTTCTCGGATGGTGACTTAGCAGTCCTGATTGAGGGAGGACTTTGAGATCGGTCCTTGGTCTTGGCTACCTCTTTGTCCTTGAGATAATCCTGAATCTTGGTGGAAGTCTCGTCATCTGGCTTCAAATCGTCGATGAGAACGCCTTCCGTCCCACAGCCAGGACAGACAAAGTCGCTTTCAATGAGAGAATTGGTTATGCATTCATTGCAATACGTCTTCTCACAACACGGTGTCTTCATTGGTTCTATGAACATCCTCTTGTCGACGGAGCACATTAACCCCTTCTCCTCGAGTTCCTTGTCCTCGGCAGAGGCCACTTTCTGCGTGGCTGCTGACGACTTGGTCTTGGCTTGAAACTGCTCCCACGACGCTTTATCGGGTTCTGCAATTACGAAGTCCCCGTCTGCATTGACCATCACACCAGCAGGAGGCTTCACATCCTCGCCATCCGCTCCAGACTGCTGGAGTGCGGATTTGTCCACAGTCTTCAAGAAAGAACGCGGGATACCAGTAGTGCGCTTGACGCGGGGGCGATTGTCGAATTCGGGGTTATCGTTAGTAGGGCAGACTTGAATCCAGTGACCCTTCTGGCCACAACGATAGCAAACGTATCCGACTGGAGGCTCATGATCCGGGACGTTGGCCGGCTTCTTGGCACCGGGCTTGTATACAGCTGCTTGGCTAAGTAGTAGTTAGCAATGGGGACCTTTTCTGACAGTAGAGAATACATACTGAGACATCTCCTCCTGCTGAGCATTCCATTGATCAGACTGGGCCTGGAACATGGCCATCATTCTTTCTTCCTCTGTTAAAGCCGCGCTCATCTGCGTAAGGCCAGTCGTAGCAGGCTTCACGGCTTTGGCAGTGTTCTCTCTTCGGGACGAGTTCTTAGCACTCGCCGGCATCTTGCCCGAGACATATCGGGCAGCTCGACCGGCTCCCGGCTTTGAGGCGGGAAGCCGTCGCGCGATCACCGTGGTGGATCGGGGGATAATCGTGGTATCATCATCGTACTCTACAAGAGGGTTAGCAAGTAGATCGCGGCTGTCATCAAGTAGGAACCTACCTTCAGTATTGTCTTCCGAGTAGATAGCAAGGTCAAAGTCTGTTCCATCACCAAGACCGCTCTTGATAATAATGTCACGCTTGAGTTCGAAGACCGAAATGCCAGTACCGTCAAACTCGACCCGTGAGGGCTCCTTCTGAGACTTGAATTTGAAATACACAGATGAAGTCATGGTGAAGTACGCGCGAAATCCTGAACCTTTTACAGTAGAATTCTCGGGGGTTCAAGAGAAGAAGTATTCTCAAGGCGCAGTACGAGATGTAGGTTCTGAATAGTTGTGGGGGCTAGGTACACTGAGAGGTTAGGCTGTAGATGTAGAGCGCAGATGGTTGGGTTTCTTTCGGTTGAAAAGCTAGCGCTTTTATATTTGCGCAGTGGTTGTTTGTGCAAATTCTCTTTTGGCTAATGACTGTGGCTTCTTCAAGGACCCAGTTCGCACAAATGGATGGGAATCAATTTCTGATTGTTTGGAAGAACAATGGGAGTTCAGGCCTCCAGTAATGAGAAAGGAAATATGATGTACAAAAGCCACGGCGGGCTTCACCACCAAATTAACTTGAATGATGAAGATATTCCCTCCTCAAATCCCCAATACCACACCGGTTTGGCGGGCAGATATCGACTTTTGTTAGCCTAAGACCTCCAGCCTACCCTAAGTACCGTCCTGACGAGCGCAGACTTTTATCCACGTCGAACTATGCGATCATCGTTGGAAGTACTGTCGCTACAGGCAGAGCAGTCGAAATGCGCGACCTTGAGGCAATTACCACCAGCAGAGAACTGGAGTTACGGTCGTTGCGCTAATATCGGAATGTCGAAATGCGCAATTACTCAAAAAGTTCGTGGATTTAGTGGTTCACGAAGTTCAACGTAGTCGCACGTTGGGATCGATGGGGAAAGCGGGGAGAGAGAAGACGTGATGGAGTCGAGTTGATGAGCGGGAGGAGAAGGTGAGATAAAGAAGATGGAAGATGGGTCGTTTGCTAAGGCGGGAGAATGGAAGGTGAACGAAAAGCAGAAGCGCTT
Organism: Monosporascus sp. GIB2; assembly: GCA_004155935.1. Lineage (NCBI taxonomy): Eukaryota > Fungi > Ascomycota > Sordariomycetes > Xylariales > Monosporascus > Monosporascus sp. GIB2. Next base: position 58,373 of record QJNV01000304.1, on the reverse strand, counting down.
GCTTATTAATAATGTCACGTTGGGATCAGTCCCGACCAACTAAGCCGGAAGCGGACCTTGCACGTGACTTCCACCTGCTTACTACATGTAAATTTTGCCTGCCTCCAATAACTGAATAATTGTTAAACTAAGTAAAACTTAACTCGGTTAATGCAATAAATGAGGCATCACAGATAACATATCCAGCCAGCAAACCTTACGCTGCCATAACGCTGTTATGTACCGAGTAAGGGTTGATGTAGTAGTGTAGTATTAGTATTTCAATTGGTCCCAATACGCTAGCACTCTATTTACCCAAATTTCCCATGTTAAACACCTTGCAAGCTAACAAACCTCCGGCCGAGGGCTTAAACGGCCGCCCAAAATAGTACTATGCCAACTAATGTATAGATGTATTTGCTGCCTCTTACCTGCCCCAATGCTCCGCTCACAGATGTCCCACAGCAAGGGCGGTTGTACGTCACGTTATTCATCCGAGCAGCCACCTCGAAAACCGTGCCCGGGTACTCGCCCGCGTTGTAATAGTCGACATTGAGGATTTTGGGTGGCAGAAACCACTTATTCAGACAGTTGTCGGCTCCAGCCCCGAGACTACCGTAACCTGTAGCGTTGTTGGTGAGATTGAGCTCCGCCCTCGCAGGTACCAACAGTTCGGCACCCAGCAGCGAGAGGTCAATGTTGAGATTGTGGTTGAGCAGATACAGCCTGTTCTTAGCAGCGTCTTCGGGTAGATCCGGTGGCCGCTGGACTGTACAGGGAAAACTCTGATCCACAGGGTCAAATGGGGTCTCCCACATTTGGGAGAACTCGTCCAGAAGCCAGGGGTATTGCTGTTGATCGGCCATGTAGTCTAGGAACATGACGACACGCTGCCCCTTTAAGATCATGTCGTTGAGAGTCGGCCAGTCTTTCAGTGTCATCGGGACCACCGGCGGTTGGTAGATATACCGTAGAATGCCACTCTGTTCGATGTATGGAACGTACATCGAAGGCGCGGAGCTATTCGCAAAAGTCAGCTCGAGGATCGTCCTTACTACGGTGAGAAGCGCCACTCACTAGTTGCCATTACCTAGCAGGATGGTAACGACATCGTACGGGTGTGCGGCTACCCAGTTCTTGACCTCGGTGAGCCATTCGGTGATAGGCCCAGCATCGAGGATATCACAGCTTGTATGGCAAAAGTGCGGCTCGGTGCCATTGCTGGGCCATTGGATCTGTGCTTGCAAGAACCGCACACCATCGTTGAGTTGTGTCGTCACATCGTATTGCTGGTTGGCGGCGAGATTGTTCGGTGTAATAAACGGGGAATTATGGCACCCGACTTCCGTAATGTTGCTATACCGCCGTTGACAGAATTCGGGGTAATTGTTACAGGGTTGGGTGTTGGTGACGGACGGCGCGGTACTTGTTGTCGAAGATGATGTGAGGTTACTCGGTAAGGTGGTTGTAGGTTTAGTTGTCTTGGGGGATCCGGTTAACCATGTGATGCTAGTTTCTGTTGTTACTATCGTCACCACTTCTTCCGAAGATTCAGTGCTTGTCGCATTCTCTGTGGCTATGGAAGAAGACCCGTCGGGTATCGATCCTAACGAGGTTCCAAGAGTGATTTGGGAAGTAAACGACTGATATGACCCAGTGGGCGTTGTATGTTCACGGAGAGTGATGGTCGAGTGAGTCGCAGTAGTTCTATCATCCCTAATACTGGTTTCTTGGGCGAGGGCAGACACAGCGAATAAGGCCCAGGTCCCGAACCGAAGTGCCATTTGGATACTTCGGCTCTTCGGCGATAGAAGGTTCAATGGAACAATGGAACGAATGTGAATATCAGCAAGGTGGTAAAGCGAGCCCTCGAAGGAATCATGGGCGAAAGAAGCAATCACCTCAAAGACCAAACTGGTCCATTCGGCATCTGAAAGCCCCTAAAGCCCAGGCCGATTCATATTGTGGTAGAGGCTCTAGTTATTTTCCGAACACTAGCTAAGGTAAGGGACCCCGTGGAGATCCATATTACCGGGGGCTCCTTATTACATGACGGAGGCGGAGCAAGTATACCCACACGCACATGCGCTTTCACGCTGGCAAGTAGCAAAATATGTACTTCGAAGTACCTATCTCATCCAAATCACCCGAGATCGTCAGTGTGATAGCCATTGGCCAACGCCTTGAGTGGAAATGCTGTATGATCCATGCGGATAACGTTTGTTGATATTGCGGGATGACTTTTTTGTTCAGTGCTGGGCTAAGCTGCCGGCTGACGTCAACGCATATCTTATTAAGCCTCGTCCTATGCAAAAGAGCTAATCCAAAGTATTGGTTGCCTTGCGAAGCCACATTATAAAGTCAATCCGTTTTAGGAAGCACAAAGCCTTTTTCGGGCGGTTTGCGCAGCCGAGAACTGACTTGAGTATATACTGAAGTGTGTAGGCTCGAGCTTCTGTTGTTCATTGCCATACAACGAAAGTTGGGTACCAAACGGTCAGAATGAGACGGTATGGGCATTGCATTCAAATGGGGCTGTGTTTCAAGAGAGTGGATGAATTTGAGGTAGCAACCGGGAGTCCGGCACTACCATAGTAGAGTTCCTGCGGACTATACATGACAGGGCTGGGACCGGTGACGGTACCGAGCTTTTGCCTGTATTGCCCTAGCTCCCTGAGTCTGGAACATCTCTAAGGCTCGTATCGCTGACTACTAAATATATACGAAGGAGAACGGCGTGTAGAGTTTATTCACTGGTCAATGCCTGCCACGTAAGCGCCATCGACATTTGCGTCATTTCCGGTCTTGATAAGCTTCTTTGAGAATATATTTCAGCCCCGTATAACCCACAGAATGCAGCGGCTGCCAGACCGCTCCGAAAAGAGTGCAATAAAAGGTTTCTACAAGGTACTTGAGAGTACTTCGTGCTCGATCGTACTTGCACAGATCTTCCCACCTCAACCCGACATTAGGTGGGGAACCTGCTCCTTAGTACGATGATTGGGCGGGTCCGGGCACCCCTTACCACGCGTTCTTGCATCAGTTTGGTAGCTTGAAAGTGCTTTTCTTATCGACATGGCGGCTTCTCGCTCGTTACATGCTTCTCTTTAGTTTATTCCAACTCTCTGGGAGCGAATCTCATGTATTCCACCCCCCAGAATGCCCGCCAATGATGAACCACGATTCAGAGGCCGGCCGGCCGCATCTCCCCCTTCTACCTCCGGGGGCGCCGAGGCTGCCGCCGACAAGGCGGACCCTCAAGATATCCTCAAGAGAGGCACGCGGGCCCGGCGCGTTTGGATTACACTGTCGTGTCTCTTCTATTTCATGGCTATAATATTCTTGATTCTTGTGAGGACAGTTTCCCTAGGATCTCTACGCACTATGACTAACTTCACAAGGTCGAAGTGGGCAATACGGGCGGTGGTCCCATCCGGGACGACCTCTACTTCTTCAAGCTTGACTTGTCGGACATCATTGTTAAGGCCTTGCCCCCGGGGCAGCTGGTCCTGACAAACTCGATTGCGCGCACGTTGGGACTTCATGACTTCTATCAAGTTGGCTTGTGGAGTTTTTGCGAAGGATACGAAGATAGGTACAGGCAGTCTCCTAATCCCAACTTGGGCTTCAGCTCACCCTTTCATTAGTGGCATTACCTATTGCTCGGAGCCGTCCTCGATGTTCTGGTTCAATCCGGTCGAGGTTCTTCTAAACGAACTTCTGGCGGGCGCTTCTATCGCCTTACCCTCGCAAGTAAACGACGTTCTGACTATTCTCCGTATCGCCTCTCATATCATGTTTGGCTTCTTCCTAGCCAGCGCAGCACTTAACTTCATCCTCATGCTCGCCGCCCCGGTCGTGGTGTACTCGCGAATCTGGAGCGGCCCATTTTCGATACTGGCTTTAGTCTCGACCATACTCGTCCTGGTGGCATCATCTCTTGGCACAGCCATGTCATATGCCTTCAAATTCGCAATGAATTCGCAGCCAGACCTCAATGTCAATGTGGAAGTCGGCATGAAAATGCTAGGATTCATGTGGGTTGCCACCGGGTTCACCCTGCTTGCCTTCGTCATCCACGCTGGCCTCTGCTGTTGCTGTACTTCGAGGCGCGACATCAAAACCGGACGCAGGGGGGCCTGGACTGGAGTCCGCGCCCGCGGTGAGAAGGGTAGCTACAAGTTGCCAAATTTCAACCGGGTGGATCGTACGGCGCCGCCTTCCGCGTAATAAAGAAAGTACCTTCGACGATTCTCCCAGCGAATTCCGCATTGGTTTCGATTACCCAGGATTCCAGATGTCTGTTTTGGTTTTGCGTGGCGTTTTGGTGAGGAACTTAGACGGGGTCTCTACTAGTTACTAATACCAATCCTGTATCTAGACTGCTCTCAGTTGAATTTGGGCTATGGGATACATAAAAGTTCAGAAGTCGATGAGAAACTTAGACAATGCGCTATTTGGCTCTCTTAACGAAAACGTTGTGCTAGCTAAGTGGCACATTGTTTTTGTTTTAGATTTGGCAGGTGTCAGTATCACAGCGGCTGAAGGTACAGATGTTCGAAGTCAATATCCTATTTATTCCTGATCAAAGACCGCTTGACTGGCCGGTACTTGTCAGATCCAACTCCAATGTCACCTACGAAAAATTGCATATGTAGCTCATCTAGTACTAGAAGCCTATCCTGTGTTATGGTAGCAGAATGCCAGTAGACAATCCACCAGCCCCTTGTTCTCATATGAACTCTTACGGTTCCCTTCCTATCTGGGGTGAGTGTCGAGAGCGGTATGCACCGCAATCCATAGGCTGTCCTCATCGTCCCAGTCAGCCGCCCCACAGTCGTTGTTGGTTGTATGGGTAGGAGAGGATGAGTCTGCTGAATAAGCAATTAGCGTTGCTGCCAGAATGGCCCACGCAGCCTCAGTCCTCAGAACTGAAGGGATACCCAACATGCATGTCGACCATAGACACCATCAGATAAACATGGCTCAACTTCTAGCGGTTACTTCGGGGCTGCCTATCGAGCTCCAGCCTGTTACTTCCTGGAACCGAAGAAAGCGCAGTCAATGCGTCGGGCGTAGGACATAGATGTTAAATACTATACTCCTAAGCCGTGGCTTTAAAATTCGTAAGGAGCGACGGCATGGGAGTCGGGCAATCTGGTCTTTATAGCTATCGTACTCATCCATACGCACTAGATACGCCTTGTTTCCATGCTCCCAAGCTATTAGATCCGCCGAGTATTACCCCAACTCGACCGGGACCGCACTACACCAAATCTGACGAAGATTTTTCTGGTATCATATACGCCAATCAATCAGGAACTCATTCATCCCCCACCGATACATGCCCATGTAGGTATATATACCTTACAGCTCGATGCCGTAGGCCTTGGCGGCGGTGCCGGCCCAGATCATGCGGCGCTCCTCGTCGCCGTAGGACATCATGTAGCAGAGGCGGTCGATGACGGCGCGCCACTTGGGCCAGGCCTCGCCGTCGGGGACGCCGACGGTGCAGACGGGCCAGTCGCTGGCGAACATGAGGCGCGAGGGCCCGAAGGCGGCGAGCAGCACGCTGAGCCAGGGGGTGATGGCGTCGAAGACGTCCTCGGCGGGCCGCCGCCGCAGCGACTCGCCCATCTCAGAGAACCCCCCCGACAGCTTCACGTACGTCCGGCTGCACTTGCTCAGCGTGAACATGGCCGTGCGCCACGCGATGAACGACGGGCTCGTCTGCACGTTGTAAATCTCGAGGTCCGGCTTGCACATGTGGTCTGTTTTTCCGTAGGGAGAAGGGGGTTAGCTTTCGCTTTCTTTCTTTTATCCGACGGCCTCAGCCGGGCGGGTAGATAGGTAGTGATGGGGGGCATAGCGACCGGGCTAATACGCACTGAGAATAAAGACAACCTTCTCCTCCTCCGGCACGCCGTCGTGCGCGCGGTCGATCATCTCGACCGTCTCCTCGAGCTGGATCCTGCCGCGCTCGTGCTGGTTGACGCCGACCTCAAACACGAAGCCCCTGCGGCCGAGCAGCTTGAGGCTCTCGATGAAGCCGTCTTGCAGCGCCGTGCCGTTGGGCTTGTCCTGCAGCAGGTACCGGAACCCCTTCACCCTGGACCAGCTCTCCTCTCCGGCGACCTCCTTGACGCGGTCGAGGTAGCGCCCGAGGACCTCTGGCCCGCTCGGCAGCGGTGCCCAGGGCACGTAGGCGAGGCACAGCGCGGCGTCCTCGGGGGCGTGGCCCTCGCCGGGCTTGGGGGTGCCGGCGACGATGCGCCGCACCCACTCGACCTCCATCAGCGGGGCCTCCCAGCCGCTGCCGTCCTGGGCTCCGGCCTCGAGGTCGAACTTGCGGTCCGTCTCGACGAAGACGAAGCCCTTGATCGGCGCGCCGGCCCGCGCGGCCGCGTACTCCTCCAGCGAGTGCCGCTTCGCCAGCGGCCCGTCCGGCTTGTACCAGTTCATTGTCGTCATCTCCGACTCCGGGAACAGGTGGATGTGGGCGTCGATGATTGGGATTTCAGACCCCATCGTGGCGGTGGTGATATAATGGGAAGCCGTGTGTGCTACTCTGGGTATCTAAGCAGTTTTACCTGGTTCGGGTTGCCGTCGTCGGGACTTTCAGATGGTCCCTTTCGGAAATGGATCCTCTTCTGTTTCTTCGTCACCTCTTCTCTAGGGACGACGCGCTTGCGAAGATGTCTTGGTCTTGTAGTGACGATGTCGGCCCGAAACGCAATACACAGCCCAACGAAACTTACTTGAGTGTTGAAGTTTCCAGCCCCTCGTTCGTGCTTATTATCTTTAGTTACCAGGTGAACGCGCACGGCCGAGAGAGCTACTGCACCTAGTAGTACCCCTTATTACCCCGCCAGCCCGTCAAGGTCGGGCAGCGTTTTAGCCCCACCGCTACCCATTAATACGTATAACGATCATTAACCCGACAAAACCGATAACTGCACTTGGAAGGTTCCTGGAGGTGGCGCCTAGTGTTGACCGCAGTCGACCCTTTACTAACCTTGGAGTATGCATGTGTATGGGGAAGCAACTTGTGGTAGACAGTCAGGTAGTGAACGATAAAAGTGCAGTAATACTAGAAAGATTAAGGGGCAATAAATGACCACAGTGGGCCATGATTCCGCGCCGCTGCTCTGCTGGGTTACGCTTTGTAAGCTCTATTACATTGCCAAGCAAGCTCAATTATTCTTATCCCTTGAATGGATAGGGAACAATAACTAAAAATCGAGGGGTCACTTGGATTCGAAGCGATCTCGATTTCGACTCACTCCAAGTTTGGAGGACAATGGCCACAAAGCATAGCAATAAGACGGTCATATAATATATCACAAAAGTCGACCGAGCAAAATTCAATGAATTAGATTCAATAGTCATCTAACCATTGCGGGTGGTGGTAGCTATCATGTTGTCAATTCACCAACCATCCCTCCTGTTCTCCCTCAGTGGTGGCAGGCCCGAACCTTCCATCGGCTGGTTCGGGGCCACGGTATTGGCGATTACATCCGCAGAAGCCATCCTCGGCGGCGGCTTGGCGGGGGGGTTTGTTTCGCTGGAGCAGGTCGGGCTAACGTTCTTGCACTGGCAAGTTACGGTTCCCGTGCTCGAGACAGGTTGTCGTAACATACGAAACAAATCGCACGATCAATCATTGTCAGATTGATCGCGGGGGTCGATGCTCCGGCCCTGATGGGACACGCGGGGGCAGGCAACCAAGACCGGCTTGGAGAGCCTGCCACGAGGACCGCGCTTTATTATGCAATGGAACAACAAGACAGGCGGCGCGGTACATGGAGTACTAGCGCACCGTGCCCGTAAATGAGTGAACGGCCATGTCTTCTATCTTCGGCCTTCCGGAATTGGCGTTTGCTGAAAAACTCGGGATCCCTCCCATTGTGCAGGTCTTTACGATCGCACGACGATGCCGTTTCGGCGGGAGCTGCGTGAGACGTATACCTCCTCGTCACCGCTCGAGCAAGAGCTGGAGTCGTCGCTGAAACCACATCGAGCACCACCGCAGTCAATCTTGACACGATCACCTTTGCGAGTAATGCCGTAGCGCTCGCATGTGCAGCTGCTGCAGTCTGAGGCTGGGGTGCTGTAGCCGGAGAGCGATGAGCTTGGCGACGAGCTGTCTGAGCGGTAGGACAGGCTGGAACCAGACGAAACAGGAGAGGTGGAGAAGTCAGTGACGATGTCCTCATCGATACCGGCGGAGCCAAAGCGGGCAGTAAGCTCTTCGATGGTCTCGTCGTCGCAGTAGTCAGCATCGAGAATGTGACGCGTGGCGTGGGGTGACATGGGCTTCGGCGCCACGATCTTCGAGATGGAAAGAGGACGGCCCTTGGGAATGTCAACGGAGAGAGAGCCGCGCTTGGAAGACCGCTTCTCCTTGTCCTTGGAAGAGGAGTGCTTCGACGAGCTCTTGCTGGAGCTGTGAGACTTGGATGAAGACTTGCTCGACTTGTCCTTGGGTACGTCGAGGGTGTTCAGCGTGCGGCCGGTGGTGGGCTCAACGATGGAGTCCTCGCTGGGGTTGTGCGCAACGTGGTAGCCATCGATAATGTAGTAGTACCAGTATCGGTGGCCGGGCTCGAGGTTACCTTGAAAGCGGAAGGTTCCCTTCCACGAGCCGGACTTGGAGGAGGTCTTGTCCTTGGAAAGGGGGATCTGGCCGACGTAGTTGTCCCAAGAACCAAGCAAATGGACGGACTTGACGCCGGAAGAAACGCGGAGAGAGAAAGACAGTTGAATAGTAGCCATTCTGAAGGATTGACGTTGTTATTTGCAAAGATTGTCGTTTCTTAAAAATTTCGGAGGACTTGGTGAGCAAGGAAAAGCTAGTTCTCGTTATTAGGCGAATTCGTTGGTGTTGAATAAGGGGCTATAGTTGACCGGCAACTAGGACGATAGAGGATGATTTTCTTTATTTTTCTGAATATTAGTTGAAAATTAATTAAGTCGCGACAAGAGCACAGCTCTCTGTCAAGTGAAAAGGGCGAAAAAGGGGGGAAAGGGGAAAAACGAGAAACTAGCTTTTGGGTTCTGAATGCTTGCCAGAGAAGGAAGGGAATGAGAGGAGAGGGAAACGGGAGGTAGGCTGGGTAATTTATACGTGCGGCCCCCAAGTGAGGCCTGGTTGGCCCGTCTCCCAACCTTACCATGATGGGGGATTGCATCAACTCGCCCGGCAGACATCCGTCCGCTGGCTCGGGTGTGTGCGGGCCCATCCTCGAGGATACGTCTTCTGTTTGGCTGACGACGCCAGCCAAGACAAGGCGACATCACTCACACACATGTTCCCCAGCCGAGATAGCTCTCACTGCAGTGCAAGATTTGCGGTGCTTGCAGGGCCAGCGGCTAAGCAGAGCGAGGGGATCCTAGAATTGGAAAGACAGCAGGACAAGCCTGCAGCCATAATTAGGAACCTCAGAGGAGCAGACGGGATGCAAGGTTGAGCTAGACGAAAATGGGTCATTGGGCGTCTAAATCCTAGCCGCCATTGGTCAATAGCCACAACCCGATAGCCAATACCAGCTTCTCGCTCCCGGTCACACGCGGCGGTGATCTGCGTCTGCTCCATCTACCCAATGATAAGCGCGCAAGCGACCACACAACTTATGGCCGCATGCGAAGTGGTGAAGGTACAGAGTGTTCCGAAGCGGGGCGTTCTCGGTTCAACCTTGCTGCTGGCTGATAGCTCATTTTTCGGGAAGACAACAGCTTCCATAAGACAAGGCCGACGAGCATGGCAGACTGACAAGGACTTCCATGGCGGGCCTGGTCGCTCATCATGTAGCCAAATGGTGCTGCCTTTGCATATGCCGCCTACCACAATACCCATGAGGTAATGGCTTCGGTGAAGGCCCACTCCACAATCATCGAAATAAGCAGGTCCAAATAGATTGCTGCGAGCGTGCGCTTCGTCGGGTGTGCCGGTTAGACGCGATCGGCAGAAGGCTGGAGATGTTCTTTCGACGCACTCTGTCCTCATAGATTACCTGGACACAAGCCGCCAGATATTTCATACTTCGGCGCTACGGGGAACCTCCCGTCTATGGTCAATGACCCAAGCCGTCCTCCTCGCATTCCAAAGGGCTTGGAAGAATGCAAATTTGTTTAAAAAGGACGAATTCTGCCATTACGTAGTAGCGGATGCCTATGTCCCCTCGTGCTCCTGCGAGGTTGGGCGTTGTATTCAGTGATACAGAGCCATAACACCATCTGTAAACTAGAGCTGCGATAAACCCGCCTGTGTATGCATGTAATCACTAGCTCCGGCGGGTAAGCGATTGTGGAGGAGGAAAATGACCAGATTACGCGGAAGAATCCGAAAGCAAGAATCCACTAAGAATCCGCCCGATCTTTCTCTGTCATCTCTTTCGTCGAATGCTGAGGAGAACCTACATGCAGAAAGACAGAGATGGTGGGGAGATAATGGAGTCATTACTACGGTATGGTGATAGGGGAGTTGGCCCGCACCGTTGCAGCTCCCCGAATGGCTACTTCAGTCTCAGCCGGTCACATGACCAACCTTAGCTTCGGCGCCTCGATGCAATATGCAATGCATTCACACATCTAGGTTGTCGGCTTTTTTCTTATTTGTTTTCTTTAGCGGAAGCCTTCCCTGTTCCTAAGAGTCTAGGCAACTGAATCATGTTCCACCGACCCTCCGATCTGTCGAAGCTCTCAGACTGACGAAAGCCCTACATCGGAATCTGCGCCACTAGGGGCTGCTACCAGTCTTGTCCCATAACGTACCTCTGCGCCCCCCGAACCGCATGTCCAGTAATAGGATTCAGAATCTTGTTGAGAAGGTGAGCCGCTAGCCCTAGCAGGAACACGCATCAAGGTCAGGAGAGGATCACATATATGGTCTACCGTATACAGTGGCCAATCAGAAACCGTTTGGATACTCCGTCTCGACTTCAAATCGACTGATCTCCTGAGCAAGAGGTACACCCATAGCACATTAGCCCGCATACCTAGTGCCAAGTGCTAATTCCTTAGATACTGGGCATCTAGGTGGACCATCATGGCTGCCACAGATTCTTCAATAGACCAGCAACTTATCAGCGCTGTTACTGATTATGTCAAGGAATACATGGCAAACTATGACGGCTCGCATGATTTCAACCATATTCAGCGAGTCCTTGCACTTGCCCAACACATCCATGCTCAGTCCCCCGCAACTCCTTCTAGGGATCCGCAAGTCGTAGTTCTCAGCGCCCTTCTCCATGATGTCGGCGACAAGAAGTATCTCAAGCCGGGAGAAGAGACGTCGACCTTGGTCTACAATGTCCTCCGTTCCTTAGGCGCCGAAGAGCAGCTGGCGCAGAAAGTTCAGGCAGTTTGCCTCGGTGTCAGCTACTCTAGTGAGATCAAGGATCCGGCTCGGGTACAAGAGCTTATCAAAGCTTATCCCGAGCTGGCCGTCGTCCAGGACGCAGACCGTCTAGACGCTATCGGAAGTATAGGCATCGGGAGAGTCTTCACCTTCACAGGTGCAAGAACCAAGGGTTCGATGAACGACTCGATTCAGCATTTCCATGACAAACTACTTCGACTTAAGGACATGATGAAGACGGACGTGGGACGTAAGCTGGCTGAGGAAAGAACCGAAAGAATGCAGAGCTTTCTAGGATGGTGGGCCGAAGAAGCAGCTCTTTCAAGCGGCTCTCCAGTCTCCGCTTCGGCTTAATGCCACCTTATATAAGCCATCATGTCCAATATTCCCTAAGCATGTGGGGTCTGTCATGTGTTTCCTATATAGACGATATTAGAACCTACGACGATATCCAGCATTCCGGAACTTTATAACAGCAGTTTCTACGGTTATCATATAGTATTCCCTGTGGGCTATCAATTAGGCACGTGGAGTATTATCATAATGAGACAGTGTCAAGGGCGTATGCGCAGAAGGGTCGAGAACATAATGGTAGTGTTGATATAAGGAGGATTTAAGTCTCAGGTCGATATGAAATCTCCCTTATTCGGCCCTTAGACAAGCACCCCTTCAACAACTTGCAGTCTTTCGGACTACCCGGAACTGATGGAGCAAAACATATGGTTCTAGATATAAATGGTAAAGGTCGATATAACAGGAAAGCCAAAACGTTAAAGACGCCCTTACATAGGATTTCTCAGATCACGGATATACAACCACAGTTATTAGGTCCGCTGCCTAATCATACATATAACACCTGAGGAGAGGGAATAGGTACCCGTAGGTTACCCACCATTACCCATCGTTAATCATAGGTAACCCAGGCCATCTACCAACCGACCTTAATGCTTACGGGTAACTCGTAGGTATGTCGGATTGCCAATCTATACTTACGCTAACATTTATGCCGACCACGAAGTTAATAGGTGTGTCGGTAATTTGCTAAAGATTATATTGATTTTACTTATGACCATGTACTTGCCTGTTAATTTCCTAAATATCGTACAATCCTTATAAGCTGCCCGTTGGTATTGAAGTCAACCATGGAACCTCATCGGCCAATAGGTATATAACTTAGGTAAGTATTCCCTCGCCCTAGTAACCCCTATATAATTCTCGTTCGAATCTCTTGTCAATTTCTTAACTTCTTTAACTCGGGTCACCGTCTCTTAAGGGCATTTTATAAGCACAGTTCCCATTTCTCTGAGCACACATCCAAGTACCTAAAACCCGGACTACACGATGAACGGTGATTGGCCTCAATAATAACACATTATTAGAACAAAGTCGGCAATGTTTGGCAGTTCTCTCGCCGGGTGCGAACTAGCCTCAGCAGGAAGCGGAGAGGATGTAATGCTAAAATAGAAGGGGTATGCGTTCCATTAAATACCAGTTTCACATAATATGACTCGCTGCTAAAACCCCGATTTCAGCGGCAGAGACCGAGACTGCACTTGCCGGTAACTGCTGCAGTTGGTTGGCACCCGGCGAGATACACATATCTCCGCCCCTACTCCCCACTCTTACGTCCTTTATCAGTGTTCATTGCGCGAGCTGTGGTTCTTGCGAGAGACGTATTCCATCCCCTGCCCCTCTCCTGTATTCGCACCACTCTTGGAATGCGCCTTCCGGGCCTCGTGTTCCGCCTGGTCCATCGCCTGCTTGGCGGCGCTCTTGGAGCTGTTTCCTTTGCCCTCATTGAACGCCACATCGTCTACGGGGATATCCCTGGCGTCGGCCTGGGGTTGGTTGCCGGACATGTTGGACTGCGATACTTAGGATTAGCCGGGCTACGGGGACGGATTGGAGTGCTGGTTCTCGGTGAACGTACTGTGTGTATGTAGGCTAGGCGCGCTTCTTAGATGTGAAAGCTTTTCGCTGATTGTCTGTTCGTGATTCGGTTTATAGCAGAATTAGATGAATTTGGGGGATGATGGATGTGAGGGAGCTGCTGGTGAAAGAGTCGATCCTATATATTGGTTAATTTACGTCATGACGACGTTATAGCGCAGGTGGAGCCTACAGACCTACTGTGGGATTGATCGTAGGTACTCACGAAAAAGTATAGAACACGTCGATATTGGGGTAATGACATAAATGCAAGCCGAAAGAGTTTGTATTGCAAATCAGTGGAGTTGATGGAACTAACTTTATATGTTGGCATGGATACATAGTTGCCGTTGCGGATCCGAGTCTTTTGACACCGCCAACCGGTTGATATGCCCAGCCATGTGTCACGGGGTAACTCGTTCCGATTTAACAATGTTCGGGTACCAAGTTGTTATTGGTGTCAGCAGCAAACGACTATAGGAACCTTAAAATGAGAGATTCTGGTTGGCAGGTCGCAGTCATGCTTGCCGAGCTTATTTCTTCTTTCAAATTCTCGTCACAGCATATGATAACATATGGCTTCCTTGTATTAACCCGGTAATAGCAGAAGATTCTCCAAGGATGTAATTATGCCTTTTCACCTGGGCCCCTATTTTATAATAGACTAGTAGTAGCAAGATCGATCACTTCGAACACAACTACCCAGTCACCGCATCTTTTGCTCTGAGAATTGGGTGTCAGAGTCTCTGCCTTCCGATACGCTCTTGTAGCTTCTCTATTGATGGGGGGTCACTGTATGCTTTAGTGTAGCGGCCGCCCTGCCGGTGCCTTCCTTGCTAGATACCCCCCTAGGTCACGTATCTCGCTCAGGTATGAATGAGCTACGTGGATACCATTTTCTTCCGATCGTGAACCCGGAGAGTAGCGTCTGCGCCCTGACCATAATGGCTTGGTCGGTGAAGAACATCCCGTATAAAACACCCTTCTGGAGGGTAAGCTGGTGTCCTTACATCTAGATAGAACGGGCTTCTTACGATGCGTATACGTTGCATAACAAGACGATCACCTGGCTCTCGTGGTTCGACAGTCTAAAACACCTCACTATCTATACTGTGAGGTTTTGGGGCGGAGATCCTTGCGGTCTTCTATCGCCTTGCTTCCTCAGCGCTTGAACCAACTCAAGCTAATCAAGCGACGGTTATTTGATCGAACAGTCGCTGCCATACGTCGCAACGGCGCTGTAGCCCAGAATCCGCCAAGTTTCACGCGAACATGATTTCCATTGACTCAAGAACGAGAAAACGTCCGATGAATTGATACAGGGTTGGAACGAGCAATCGCCTAAAATGTGAACTTTGTCTCCCCGAGAAGTTCCCCCCTTTCGACGCCAATCGGTAGAACGCAGAGTTGTTCGACCAGCGTTTTGGGTCAATCCGGGCTTTCGAAGAACAAGAGGCAATCGAAGAGCTAAGCAGTCATTCGAGAACATCGGCGGGAAATTACAGATGGGAATGCTGGCAGTCACCGTCAGCGGGAGTATGATTATCGCTGGGTCGCACCGAAGAATCAATGAGAGAGCATTTGTTCCAATTCCGAGCCGCAGAGGCAGCAACTAACCCCATGCGGAGGAGCCAAGGCCGAATTCCCCTCTATTAGGTTACATGCCGCACTTCGGACGCTACTGATTCGCCTCATTCGAATATCCGCAGCAACTGGCCGCCACACGAATGTCGTGGCTGCAGTCTCGATTGCTGACTCTTACCATTCTTGCCATCAATGTAACCAAGAGCTGCGAACCCGAGTGGGTGTCTAGGTACGTAGGTGTACGGCGCTGCTCAATACCGACTGGCAGATTTCGATGGCAGGCCATTCTCGTCCCTATGCGTGTGTCGTGTGGTCGGCAAAGGCAAACTCCAGGTAGGTGTTGAAATTTTAGTTCATCTATCCTCCCAATTACCGCGACATTGATGCGAACTGGTCGACCAACGTATCCAAAACTGAGACTTCACCGCTTATGCCGTCATTTTATGTGTTGCTTTCCCTGTAGATTGTGAGGCATTCCGTCTTACACACTCTGGCCACGATGGCGCCTTATCGCAGGGCTGGACGCACGGCCCTGCTACATCCCATCCTTGTTCTTTTCGTCCTGCCGCCCGGCCTCGCGAGTGCGCAGGCGCCCGGCCTCGCCGCCGTCAACAACGCGGCAATCCTGCCGACGGGCGGCGGCCTCTCGCCGCGCTTCTACCTGCCGGCGATCCCCGCCCTCCCGGCGCCGGGCCGCGACAAGCAGCGACGCCAGGGAGAAGACGAAGACACGCGGGAGCCGATCAATTGCGGGGCGGGACTCCACAGCTGCCTGGACGTCGGGCCGGACGGCTTCGACTCCTGCTGCCCGGACGACCGCTACTGCTTTCGCAACGAGACGCTGGACATCAACTGCTGCGCTATCGGCAATGTGTGCCGCGAGCAAACGCCGTGCGAAAGTGGCTATAACGTCTGTATCCGCAGCTCGGAGGTCACGACGACCGTCTCGCCTTCGGGCACGGACCAGACCGCCACGCCAGAAGTGCTCCACACCTTCCACACGACCTCCGAGTGCTGCAACCGTCCCGTAAGTAAACTCCTGAGGTTATTACTGCGCACCTTCTTTCCCGGCCTGCGTACCCGTGAATACCGTCTCATGACCGCCGGATACCCGGCCTGATCACTGTCAACACAAGCGGACAAATTGCTGACTCCAGCCGGGTGTTGCAGTGCGGCACCGAGAGCTATCAGTGCCCCTCGCACTTCGGCGCGCAATGCTGCGGCTACGGTTTGCGGTGCGGTACCTCGAGTGCGTGCCTGTCGGACGTGAGCACGCCGCCGCCGACGGTGGCGCAACCGGTCCCCAGCGGGTGCTCGCACGCGTACCAGTTCTCGTGCGGCGCGGCCGAGGGCGGCGGCTGCTGCGCCTCGGGCCAGACCTGCCGCGCGCCCTCGTTCTGCGACGGCGAGGCCCTGCCCACGGCCACGGCGCCCGGCGGCGACGTCGTCGTCGCGGAACCCGGGACCGGCCTGTCGCCCGGGGCCAAGGGCGGCATTGGCGCCGGCGTCGCCGCGGGCGCCGCGGCCGTCATCGCGCTGCTGACGTGGTTCTGCGTGCGCCGCCGCCGCCACAGGGGGACGCAGGGCACGAATAACCACAAGAGCAGGACGCTGCTGCCGGAGAGCGGCAGCAGCAGCGGCGGCGGCGGCGGCGGCGGTGGCGACAACAATACAAACAATAACAACAACAACAACAACCTGCGCTACTGGCTCGCGGGCCCGCTGTCGCCGGCGGCGAACTTCTTCTACCACCGGGACCGCCTAGGAGGTGGGGGCGGAGACAGGGACAGGAACAGCGAGATGAGCGGGCCAACGAACGCCACGGGGCCGTCGCGGCCAGCGCCGCACCAGGTGAGCAACTAACTAGAACCCTTGCATATTTCCTTCCTCGTCCTCCCGTCCCAAGAGCACTCGGTCATCTCAGATTAGCCAGTCATAGGCCATAAACTCTCCATCCAAACAGTGTTAGGAGCAACACCCTCGCGCTCCCGGGATGTGCTAGTCAAGAGAGGTGTTCCGTTTACTAACTCCGGAATGCGATGCGCAGAGTGGGCTCGTCTACGACTACGTGGGGCCGGAGGCGGTGGCGGGGCCCTATACCGAAGACGCTGTGCCGGCGCAGCCCGAGAGGCTCGGCGGCGTGGCCGTGCAGCCCGACGGGCCCAACGACATCATGACGCCCGTCGAGATCGGGGGCAGCACGGTAGAGCCTGACCTCGGCTCGCGCGGCGAGAAGGTCGGCGTCGTGGCTGGCGGCAGGAGGATGGCGTATGGCGGGGGAGAAGGAGAGGGAGGGGACAGGGATGGGGATGGAGGAAGCGGGTTGGTGGGAAATGCCAATGCCGCGCGGGCGGTGGGGCAAGATCACCACCCCGGCCCCTTCGAGCTCATGGGTAGTTCGCCTCCAGGGGCCGTGTCGCCGCCGCTTAGTCCCGCGGAGCCCGGCGAGTCGAGGCCGCGCGCTTTCTCGCCTTCTCCGGAGCCCGGGGCTAGATCGTCTCCGGAACCGCCGGAGTCCAAGCATTGAACCGGGTTGAAAAGAGGAATTCACCGGCGAGAGGAATATGGGGTAATTAGTAGAGACGGCACGGCCGTTGGTAAATAACCTAGATTGTGTAATCATATCATTCTCATTCTCATACTGATCCCGTCCGTACCTGAAAATACGCTAGTCCTATACATAAAAAATCGGCATGATGTCCTTGTCCCGTGAGCGAACGCCTCGCAACCATAACGCCCGGCTAATCCCCATTACGAGGCAGCATAGCTATCATGACGCCACGCCAAAAAATACCAACCTCACCGGGGCGTCTTCCTGATGGAGATACCAGCGCGGCCTTTCCACCAAATCGCAATGCGGGCCGATCGCACAAATCACAACAATTCAATAATACAAGATAGGGGGTAGCACGCAAGAGTGACTACCCCTGCTAGCACACCACACCGCCGAACGGCGTGCTCTGCCGCAAGTCCTTGACCAGTTCTTCGACACTATTCAGATGGCGACCTAGCAGGGCCTGCTTCTCCTCCTGGCTCCTCGTCGTGGGCTCGCTGGCGGGGGACCGGGGCCGTCCGCTCTTGCCCTCGGCGCCCCGGCTGGGCGACGAAAACGTCTTCGCAGGCTTACTAGGGCTACGCTGGGGCACGTCGTCCCGTGCCGCCCCGGCGCCAGCGATCGACGGGACCTCGGGCATCAGGTAGAAGTACAGGAACTCGACGAGCTTGAGCTTCACGTCCCGGCTGGTGCCGCGCGACCGGAAGAGGGAGGTGATGGTGAGGAGGCCGTCTAGGTTCTCGAACGTGCGCGTGTTCTGCGGCGTGTCGATGAGCGCGGTCACGAGGGTTAATAGAGTGGCCGACTGGATCGCGGGGCAAAAGTCGGGTTCTAAGAGGTCGAGCAGGAGCTGTAAGAAGTCCCAATCAGCATAATGTGGCGAGGAAGAGCGCCAGTGAGCGCGTCGCAGGCATTACTGACATTCATATACATCTCCCGCGAGAAGAGCGTCTTGCTCGGCGGGTGGAGGAGCAAGGTCCCCTGAATCAGGTCCAGCGCACTCAGGATCAGCAGGTCGTTCTGTCCATCGCTGCCCTTAGCCACCAGACGGTCGAGAGTATTGACGAGCCGTAGGGCGACGTTCCACTCGAAGCCCTCCTGCAACCGGAAGAACTCGTAGAAGGCCGGGTCGTCGGTGAGTTCGGAAAGCGTCTTCGGCGGCGCAAGTTCCTCGTCGCTATCGGGACCCTTGGCCGTAGACGGCCTGCGATCCTTGCTCGGCTGTCGAGATAGGCAGATGTTGGCGAGCAGTCCCTCGACCTGGCGCAGACCCTTCCGAACCTTGGGGCCGTCATAGGAGGACAGGTTGTCGAAGGCGAGCGATAATAGATTCTCCATCTCTTCAATTGATCTGGGGTTAATGCGATGTGTGGTAAGATGTTGAGAGAGAGCGGTGGGCGGTCTGAATAAAAAAGACAAATGGAAATGCGAAAGGGCCAACACGAAAGAACTTGGGATGTGATTGCCTGGAGTTCAGGATGGTAGATTGTTAATACATGGGGAAAGAAAGAACGGAAATGAGCGGGTATCACTGTTGGGCAGTGATCTTGAGGCCCAAAACCGGGCAGACGACAAACAATGAGAGTGGCTGAATGATGGTGATGATGATGACGCAGTTCCCCTAGACTATCGGTAAACTAAGTAAGCAATTAAACACAGGGTATCCTTAAGCGCTTATCGATTACCAGGGTCTAGGTTGGCAGGGCAACCATCGATTTCCCGTTTGGGTATGAATTCCTCGACACCTACGTACAGTAGATACTATGGTAGATCAGAACCCTGAAGATGCAGCTCATTAGACCCCGCTTTCCAATTGCACACCATTGCTCTACTGCGGGGTCCCGCAGAAGCAAGCAAGCTGAAAACTTCGAATTATTTAGCTACATGCACTGGCACTGAAAAAGAAAGCCGGGAACGATAGGTCTATCATAGTAACGATCTTCAGGGACGGTGTCCAAGTTCGTTATCATCGATCATCGCCTGAATGCCATTTATAAAGATCGAGCACGGTACTTACGCAGCACCCTCCTAAGCCTTCTTCACATGGGCTTGCCTCACGATATACTAGACTAGGTAGCGACTACAGAGCCTAGTATACTCTTTAGTACGTTCTTCTAGCACAGGGAGCAAGCAACACCTCGGTACGTGTGGACCTGCCCAATCCCCCCCCGAGCCATTCCTCCCAACGTTACGAAGTACAGCTTTCTGACCTTCCAATATTCTAACTAATGGTCGATGGTGCGTTGTACATGCGGAACCTACATGAGGAGCACATGCAATCTACAGCCCTTTGAATAATCCCCCTCACTCACCTGCATATTCCCGTGTTGTTGCAGCATCACAATACAGCGTGGCGTGTCGTAGGCTTCCTCTTTCCTGCTAATATGATTCCGCGTAATAATTCGCATGGCCACAACGGAGGCTGTGCTACCTTCGCACATTCCTTAGCCTCCTTATCTACTCCAAAGGTAGGTACCTATTATCCGTACATACCTAGTACATATTTATACTTCAACTATTCCACTCGAAGCCTCGATTGTGGGATCTCAAGAACTGTCCCTCAATCGCGTCGAATGGTCTAACAGTTAACGCCAGCCAGCCAGTTCAGATCGGGCTCCAATTGCGCGTTCGGGAATCCCTGGTTGACTTAGTACTTCTTCATATCATCGAGTGTATACATAATTGCTCGGCCTGAGCTGACAGCTTCTCTCGTACCTGGTCGTCGTCAGTTACCTTCCTCTTTGCGAAAACCTTTCCCACGAAGGATTGCATGATGGATCATACGCTGGCCTCGGGTGCGCTTCCTGGGACCAACGGCCCTCGCATTAGCAGCCCCCCTTTATCTCCTCAGTCCCCGAACGCCATCCCTCCGCGAACCTCATCGACCGGCTATTCCGCACCTCATCCTCCGTCCAAGCCGGCTCTGCGCCCCCTTCCCGAATCTAACTGGCTTGGCCAGAGCGCCCAGCGGCACCGCAAGACCTCCTCTTCTACTGCTATTCCCTTAACCGGCATGCAAGGGAGCAGTCCTCCCGATCCCGCGCGCTTCGCGACCGAGGATCTTAACATCGCACCCCAGAAGCAGTGGACAGAGCAGAAGGAGAAGGTTCTGCTGGGCCCCTTTGCCTACCTATATGCTATCCCCGGGAAGGATTTCCGCGCATTGATGGTGAGCGCCTTCAACGCGTGGCTGGACGTCCCGCAGGAGAGCTTGGATATCATCACGAAGGTCGTCGGCATGCTCCACACCTCGTCGTTGCTCGTCGACGATGTGGAGGATAACTCCGTATTGCGGAGGGGTCTCCCGGTCACGCACAGTATTTACGGGACCGCGCAGACCATCAACTCGGCTAATTACGTCTACTTCCTCGCCCTACAAGAACTCCAAAAGCTGAATAACCCGAGGGCTGTCGATGTTTACACGGAGGAGCTGATTAACCTTCACCGCGGACAGGGAATGGACCTCTTCTGGAGAGACACGTTGACCTGCCCGACGGAAGAGGACTACCTGGAGATGGTGGGGAACAAGACGGGCGGGCTGTTCCGGCTCGCCATCCGTCTCATGCAGGCCGAGTCGCGGGAGACGTCGATCGACTGCGTGCCGCTGGTGCACGTGCTGGGGCTGATATTCCAGATCGAGGACGACTACAAGAACCTCTCGGACGTCAAGTACACGGAGAACAAGGGCTTCGCCGAGGACCTGACCGAGGGCAAGTTCTCGTTCCCCATCATCCACAGCATCCGCTCCGACCCGGGGAACCTGCAGCTCCTCAACATCCTGAAGCAGAAGCCCACGGACCTCGAGGTCAAGCGCTACGCCGTCAAGTACATGGAGAGTACGGGAAGCTTCGAGTACACCCGCCGCGTCCTCGAGGTGCTCATCAAGCGCGCACGTACGATAACCGACGAGGTCGATGCCGGCAGGGGCAAGGGCATCGGCGTGCACAAGATCCTGGACAGGTTGGTCTTGTCGTAGGGGGACGGGACGGTCCTTGCGAGATTGGGGTGTGGATATATAACCCCCAAAGAATTATGGAGTTGAGCGGGAGGTAACTATCATGTGACGCGATGCGGAAACTTAGAATTTCCCAGATACCCTTTTTAGCCTCGTATTTAGAACCGATTGTTGGATTGTTGCCGGATGGACTCTTGGGTAAATATTAGCATTTCTATACGCATAGTGGCGCTGAGACGAATCGAATGTTCATGTCTCATACCACAGGGGAACCTACCGTACCTACGGAGTGCATACTTCTGTTTCCCCCCTAACAATCCCTGCCGGCGGTCCATGTCGACAGGGTACATGGCCGAACGCAAGGCCGAACTCTCTGCTTGCATCCCGTCCCCAGCAGTGTTCCATTGGTTGATGTTGGCATTTCAGCGCCAAGTACACCCGTCGAGGACCTGGCCCCTATAAATCAGACACCAGGTAAACTCCAGTCCGGATGTCCAAGAGAGTCAGAGAACAGAGGATTGTCTGCGGTGTGAGCTATTCCTGACTCCTTGTTCTTTGCTCCGGGGGTAGCCGGACGTCCCGACCTGGTGCTAGAGAAGAGAGGTGTCTATTATCTACGATCATACCTTTCTTATAAGTGGAACCGGTGGTCCTCTCCGGGATCTTGTGGGTGTTTGGAGCTGTCCGATTGGTGCTGGTAGGGGAGATGATGGTGGAATTGAAGGATTTCCCCCTTTTCCCTATTCCCTCTTTTCTCTTCATTGTTTAAGTTTTGAATAAAGCAGAAAAGAGATCAGTGCTTGTGAAAACTCTCCTTGGAGCAGGATAGTGGCCATTAGACCGAGGACTGGACGGGATGGGATGCTGGGAGGAGTTTACGGGTTACCTCCAGTCGTCTGGAGAATGGCGGTCATATAACATAGTAAAGGGCTACTACTTAAGGGATCTTAATTATACAAGTCGGGTAATTGACACATGTCCTTGCTTGGTAAAATAGGTGCGGGTATTTGTAAGCCACCACAAAACAAACAGTGAGGATAAAAAGACTAAATGGGATAAAAAAGAAAGATAGAAAAATTCGAGCGGACAGGAAAATCGTTGAGGTGATATCAAGACATTCGTAACGAATGAATGGACAGCCTGAAAACTGTGTACAGTAGAGGTTCGGTATCTAGTATCCAGTCCGACGATATACCCACCTGTCACCGTTCCAAGTTGTTTGAGAATCGTAGAGGTTTTAGTAAGTAAGGGATGCCAGTTTTCGGACTCACCCGACGGTTTGAGAACCTGAAGCCCGCATCTCCCGGCTAGACCGTATGGGAGCCGGTGATGTGTCTGCATGCTCGTTGAATCTATGGGACCCGGAACGGGGTTGCGGCCTTTTCCCGGGCACGGCCAGAGTGTTGCTGTGGCAGCAGCCGCCGTTAAGCCTCAGGCACCTACGTACCTCACCTTGTACCTGGCTCGACTCTGCCTCTTATTTTCCGGTAGGTCCTAGTCCAGGGCTGTCTTATCCTGAGCTCATGCGCGATACTGCAGCGTAGCCTATCCGTTACGTTGATTTATCTACGACATGAGAAGGACGTGAGTTGCTCGATCTTCGACCTTTAGGTTTCGGTATTACGGCAGAAGTTCCCGAACACGCCATCGTCGATTCTCATCAGTGCTATTACGTACGCCTTGAGACCTCGTTAGAGGATGTACGAAGTCTTCTTATTACTTTACGAGTAGTGGCGGCAGACTGGAACTGGCCGGTGCCGACTCGACCGTTGCATGGCTTCAAACATCATCCCCGAGAATCAACCTCACTTCGTTGGCTCTGCCTTTGATGCGGTCCCTAGAGAGATTTGGCGACGATATTATTTGAATAGGGGTTCGATTAGGCGTCAGATCGGGATGAGTGCTTTGGACCCCTAGATATTCCCACATTCGCATATGGGGAAAAGACCACAACGGAGAGTCTACATAATTTAACAGACAACGACACTGACTAGCTTATTGGTCATATCGGATTTTATAACCTGAGCCGCCTACGCTCTTTGTCCTTACACTGTGCTTGTCCTAGACTCCCCTATCTTAATAGTTTCTGGGTAGAGGCCCGTAACAACATCGAAACCTCTTTAACGGGACATGTTGGCTAAATCTCTGCATTTAAGCTACCCCCGGATTGATGGGGCTTATACAGTGCTCTGAGTAGTAACTATGACCGCTTGCCATTTGGACTCTGGTAAGATTCCCGCGAAAACGACCATTCTAGATGGGTCAAGCTTTGTCAATCTCCGCGAGATAATACCATGGTACATGCCTGTCCCAATCGATGCACGCCGTCATTATGCTCTGTTACCAAGAGTGTTCTAGGCCTGCATGCTTGGCACAGAACACTGCTATTCAGGCCACCTGAAATGTGCGCTCCGCCCATCCGTACACTCTCTTCAAACGGCGTGCAAAAATGAGCAACAGGTATCCCTCAATGCGCGATTTGTGAGGGCGGTGGAACGTCACCGATTTCTGTACAGGCATGTCCTCGGGAGGCAAGAAGGTGTAGACCGAGCCGAACTTGGGTATGACTGAGAATCCCAGGTCGGCCATGGCTGCTTCGAACCCAGCCCACGTGACGGAGCCTCGGGACTCAGACCTAGAAAATAGCGTAGAGAAGACTGCGGCCGTGGAATCCTTTACCCTGAAAGGCTGAGACGGCTGAGTGATCACGGCGTCTTCGAGGGTGGGGCTTTCTCCCGAGGAAGTGATTTCGTATATAGATGAATGTGCTGGGCGAGTCTTCTCCTTCTGCTTTCTCTGCTGCACGCGGATTTCTTGGCGCTGTGCGGCCTCTGCGGGCAATGGTACATAGTCAGCCTTGGTCTCCTGCTCGCTCTTGACTCTCAACTGTTCCTGGAGGCGCGAAATACAATCTTCAATCAGGTCTTGATAGAGGAACCCCATCCTCGTACCTGTCTTCTCGACGATGAACTGGTCAAGTGTTTTTAGGGCACCTTCAGTCATCCCAGGTTCCAGAAGGTTATCGATGGGAATCACGAAATCACCAAGGTCAATTTGTGACTTCAGTTGATTCAGCTCAGTTTCCAGCTCTGCTGAACTAGAAACGAACAGCTGCCCCTTTTTCCGGTTGAAAGAAGGCATTGCGATAGCTGGAGACAGAGAATGGATGAACCCAACGATGATAGCCAGGTCGCAAAGTGCATCAATCTCTGGTTCACGTAGTGACTCTCTATCTCCAGGGTGGGATTTATGGAGGTCGTCTAGTTTCTTGATCCAGTCGACAGCCTTCGAGGCATTGGTCTCTGCTTGACATAAGCGTAACATGTAATGGAGTTGGGGATCCTCTCGAGTCAGAAGTTCCGGATTGCCCTTCATAGTGACACGCGCATTGCCGTTATCGAACGCGTTGGACACACGTTTAAACCATTTCGAGCCGGTGCCTGTCGAAACATGACGCTTGAAAATTGCTTGTGCGCGGGTATACTCCATATGGCACAAGTTGGAGATTTCCTGGAGGACGATTGCTCGATGAGACTTATCCGTCAAGCCTTTGAGGATCTCTAGCAGGCGACACATGTAATTCCATATCGCCGCACTTTTGACCGCACTGTGGACTGCATCCAATACTGCCGCACTGATATACTTGTCGGTGTGGGCCGGCAGCACACGGCCTCTCTCGTCCAGGACAAGTTCAGGTCTGCTGAAAAACCAGACGTTAACAGCATGGGCAAAAACAACAGGCTCCGTACACAGCAGGTTCAGGGCGTCATCAAGCGAGGTTTTCTGGTCAAGAGCGCTATTGTGGAGATCCGGGAGGTCAAGTTTGGGTGGTGTAGCCTTAATAGAGAGCTTGGAGAGAGCAGCTGGCGCAGCCTCGACAGGTTTCTTTGGTCGCTGCTGCTTGCTTCTGGTGGTCGACCCCTCTTCCAAAACGTCCTCGATCATGATGTTAAGACATTGCAATAGCTGATGTTGCCTCAAGAGAATCAACTCGCCAGTAGACTGTGGTACACAAAGACCGGCTCTGATGGCCGGCTGGAAAGCCTGTAGAGACTCCTCTTTTTCCTTCACCAGCCTAACCGACTTTCCGTACACTTCCAACAGCAGATGTCAGCGATTGTTCTTTTCATCAGATGAGTAGTCGAAGACGACGAGAATGTTTCGGAGGTTGTAAAGACCCCGAACCTCCCCACCGCAAAAAGTTGGGCTTTTAAACCAGACAACTGTGGGAGGGAATAACTCTAGAAACGCTTACTGTCTCCATCGATAAAGAGAGTATAGCAATCTTTGAAGGAATCTATATGGCGGAGGTTTCTTGTCCGCATCATCTCCGTAATTAACTCGTGATCGCCGGAAATGTATTGCTCCTCAAGGGATGTCGTAGCGCGGTGTTTGAGAAGGTCCAGGAAGAAATCAGACTCCGGCGCGGTAATGTCTCGTAGGTTCCATTCCGGCACGAACTTGCAGACATTACCCAACGAGGGATCCGTAGAGTGCCGCAGGACAGCACCATCTGCTGCACCAGCCTTCATTGCTTTGGCACGCTGACCCTGATTCAGTGAGCGCCATATCTGCTCGATCTTGGATCCATGAGCTCGGTATTTCCGACCAAGGTCTCGATGAAGCTCCTTCACTACACCTCCATATCCACCTTCCTCCATCTTTCTCAGCAAATATAGGTGTTTTATCGGGAGCTTTGAGAGTGTGGTGAGGTGGATTAGGTATGGGAAGCTTGCTACTGTTGTGCTAGATCTGTGGGGTCGGCAATCAGCTCAATGAAATGACTACAGCCGCCTGCCGGCTGGCGCTTTGGGTGGAATCTGGTTGCTCCAGAAAACATTCAGGAGAGAGGGAGTAGACAATAGCCATATAGCAGGTATTCAATATATAAAATAAGAGTGCGCCTAGGGGCAGGTGATGGGTATTCAAGCTGAATAAGATCTGTCTCTTGACTTGGGACCTAAAACCACCTTCTATAACACGCACAGTGCATACCTATTCCCGCCTCTTCAAAGCTTTTCCATGCAGATTCACATTATTACTATATTTTATTATTCCCTTGGATACGCTTTGCCCTCACAACGCGATTTCCGTGATCTCATATAGCCCTAGGCTAGATACAACCGGTGCCTCCGTACAAGGTCCTATTATCCTTCTGCCTTCTGATCTCTAGAGCATTCTGTAACCTATAGGGTGAGTGACTCCTCACTCACCGAAAATTACCCACGGCAGCGGCTCGTGGGGTTCGAGGCACAGGTGCTCGAAGAAGAGTGGGAAAGGGTCCATGAGCAGCGGGTTGTAACGGTAGGTCACGGCGCGCCTGCAGTCGGGCGTGGGGAAGAGGGCCTGTTGGACGCACGGCACCCTGGGCGACTTCATGCCAGGCACGGCTGGCCTTCTGCGCGGAAACGAGGAGCGTTTCACATCGGTCAGGCAGAGTATGTTCTCGAGCAGCTCCGGCGAGAAGAGTACCCGATCATTTGCAGATAATGTATACATGCTCTGTAGATAAAAGCTGTCAGGCATACAATAAGTATATGGGTGGTGTTGATATGCTTGAGATGTCGAGCTCGCTGGATCCAGCTGGGGAAGGGCAGAGCTGCCCACATTTATTTATTTATATTATTACGGTTAGAACCAGACGGCCATCCTCAGCTTCAATCATCATCTATCCAGCGGATTCATCGAGGATATGCGGGTTGCTGGCCTCCCCCTGAAAGTTAACAATACCTAGTGAAAGACCCTCTGCAGTCCTGAGGACCGGATGGATGGTCACGGGCAAAGTTAGCCAAAAAGGGCACAAGAAGCTTTACCCCAAAACACATCCAGGGGGTTATGATTTACTTAGAACCAAACTAGTAGGCGACAAGTTATAGCCATGACCAAGCTCTACTCACAGCGGTCGAGAGCGTCGTCGAATGAAAGCCTAGCTACTCCGGGGTCGTGAATCCTTCCACTTGTCCCTGCTTTAAAGCCGGGTATCGCTGGTACGATCCCAATTCCCATTCATGATGCCCCGGGCTAGGGGCGTGGTGATGGACGATGTGCAAGCAAGGCGCCCACATTCGAGAATTTCGACTTCGAGAAATTGTGCTAGCCACACGTCTCTTCGCATATGGGCCGTGACTGCGTTCCAAACGCCTTGGACCTTTAACTTGGTAGTGACAATAATCATAGGTGGCGCCTTCGACAGAGTGCCTCATGGCAGTGCTGACGTCTTCAATATTGACATGCTATCGTCGTTCGACCAACGCTCCGTCTCTGCTCGCTCTCTTGGCACACGTCCTGATCACTTACGTCTTTACCCGAGTAATCTCCGCGGAATTTAATAGAATAGGCGGAACGGTATGACTCCTTACCTAGTCACAGGTGCCTGTCGTTCCGTCCCATTCGACCCCTTATTCACTTATTAGCCCAATGATCTGTCTCCTCACTCGTAACTCTCCTTCCGGAGCGCGGCTATGGCCTCCCTTGTCGTCCGCGTAGGTCCAAAATCGGGTCGTAACCGTTAAGTCTCCATTCGTGCTGCGCCTGCTCACGGTGTCGGGGACGTTGCGGTCGAGCCACGTCTCCCGGACGCGGTTGAAGGCACTGTGGGCCGCGGTCTCGCAGTGGCGGTCCGTGGTGGCGCCGCACGGGACGAGGCGCTTGACGCCCCTGACTGGAGATCCATGCTGATGAAGGTGTCGTGAGGTGTTTCCGGTGTTCTTGCTAGTCACACCGGAGGCGCCGTCAATCGGGTTCTGAATCGCGGGGATCACCCGCTAGTCCCCGCTGCCCCGGTGGACCGAGCCGCCGTGCCCCACTTCGGCACCAACTGGTTCCGATACGACCGTGTGAGGTCCTCCTCCGGGTGCCAGTTGAACAGGACGGGCCGCGAAGTCTCGACAAACAAGTTGTGCTGGGCATGATGCTCAGTATGCTTCATTCACCATTCCGTAGAACTAGAGGGGTTCTGTATGTCGATGATGAAGAGTGGCGTCTACATCTCGGGGGTCCGGTGTTTTGGGCGGTTAAAATTTGAGTCGTAACAAGACCACTCCCCAGTAATTACCTAATAGCTCGCCACTTCCGAGGCAATACTGGAGTTGTTATAATATCTCAAATCACGAATGTGATCCGGTAAGGTTAAGATACCTGCTAACGAAAACGACATTCTAGTGATACACCGACCTCCCAGTACAGTCTGTCCTGCGGATCGCCTTATTTGGAGCATCTTGGGGACCGCCAACCCCTCCGTACACCCGTCAAGGGAGAAGCGGCTCGAAGGCAACTTATACAAGGATTCCCATGCTGGCCGGGGCCCAAAAGTAAGTTCACTTTAGCCTTATAGGCAGATACAGGCGGGCCTCATCGCTAGCAAAGGAACGCAAGCGCCTGGATTATATAATCAAAGTGTGGAAATCGTATTGTTCGAAAGTGCTTCGTGGGGTAAGGAACCGAGTCGTTTCGTGCAGGCGCCCCTAGTTACAGCTGATGCAGGTAGAGCCGCCCGGAAGGAACCGAACGTGTCGTGTCTAGGAGCGGATGTAGTACTAGGAGATGCGGGCTTGTAAAGTAGACTCATTCCAGTAACAGGGAATGCCTATCATAAACAGCATCGGCAAGATCACTTATGTCCCCAGTCCTTAGTCTGTCAGGGTCACAAGGAACTTTATAATGGACCTTCTTGAAGAGTTATGAGGGGCCCCAGTCCCAGAATATTCCGATGAGATGGCTCTATTCAGTTGAACGCCTATCGATGCCCGTTTTTGCAGTTATGTTCAAATGCAGTGCCTTTATATGCCAAATCGGGCAAGCAACTGCCTCTCCCCTTATATCACAAAAATGCTACGACTGTTCGAATCCAGAATGCAAGGCGATCATCTCATAGCGTCGCGGCTGCTTCAACCGCTCCCGCAGCCTTGAATGCCCGTTTGCTCGTCCATCTTATCTCGACATTGTGCAGCCACTCCATGTACCTCGCCCAACCTACGATTAATGTTAGATTCGTGTGTGCGATACAAAGCCCATGGGGATCATACTCCAATATGCAAATTTGCGCCCAAAGTATTTGCCGGCGAAAGGCACTAGGACCATCGTCAAGAGCAGCTCCAGCTGCTGTATGCTCGTCTCCCATTCCCTTTGCGCCTCGTCATAGTCTTCGTCGGAGCTGAAACTCTCGCTTGTGGGCGACGACGGTAGAGAATCAATTTCATCGTGGTCCGAGACCGAAATGTCGGGTATCGCAAAGGAATCGGAGAGAGACATGACCTCAGCGGGGCGGCGGTGGCGGTGGTAGGTCGAGATAAGGGAGTCGACTGTGGTAGAGTGGATGGGGGTACTAGATGAAGTATGGGAGGGGAGAGGAGAACGTAGCGAACCGGACGCGCTACGATCGGCAGATCTGACGCATGGAGTCCTAGGTCACGCAGAGAACTGGGGCGGAACTCGCGGCCGAACGGCGTCTCGGGTGCGGGTGCGGGCGTTTGGAAAACCGGACGTGGTGCCTGTGTCCGTCGTTGAGCTGGGGAATATTTACCGACGGGGGGGTTGGATGGAGGAGTTCCTGCTTGCGGGTATGTTTGTCCCCAGCTTTCGTCAGTGCGCAGGGCAATTGACGTGAATTATAGGTGGGGTTACCCACTTCCGGCCGGGGACCTAAGTCTGCCGGCTACCTACCGGCGCCCAGTCCTCTCTCCGCGAAGAGTATCAGGGCTGAATATTAACATCCTCGCCAGGTATCTCCGAGAGTTAGGGGTAACGCTGTTGCTATTTTAAAGTCTTAAAATATATAGGGGATGTTTTATTTTCACATCCCAATAACTCTAGGTTATGATAATTTAACTTATAGAATGTTACTTTAAAGTTAATAAACATACCTGACTAAGATGCTAAACTTCCCCACGATATTGTACCAATCAGTGGGGGGTCGCATTCGGTGGCTAAGGATCTCGGGACTATCACTGGCGACACAGAGCACACAGCCAGCGCAGCCTGCGTTCCATCGTCAGGCCGTCCATTCAGGATTTAGGGAAAATAAGTTGGAAAGTCAAAGAACCAAACTTTCACAGCTATATGCGTATATAGGTACACAATAGGCACTAGTTTAGGTAACTGATATGACGGAGCTCATATTAAGGCACCTCGTACCTCCCCCCAGGCCTCTAATCAATCCATCGAGTTTTTCCTCACTCGGCCAACGTCATTTGGACGATTCCTTCCTAATTTCACCACGTTCAAACACCAAACAAACCAAAACCTCCGACTAAAGGTCTCTTCACGCACGCAACACTTCGCAATCCACAATTATAGTGTCGCAGCACCACTTGCGGACCTGCGCGTTCGTTTCTCGGAAAACCAGCATCGCAACAACCGCTTCGAGGGCGACACAGTTTGCGCCTTACCTCCTCGACCCCACCAGTGTCGATTTTGTCCCATCTACAAACCTAGCGATCAATTATTACCCGTCCTGATCCGGACTTCTGGAGCGACACAACCGGGACTTATCGGAAAAGAAGACGCCCAAGTTGCAGAGAATGGCGGACGTGACAGAGGCGAGTTATATTTCAGTCTTGTGGCTAGTACCTATCATATATCGCATGCCTTTCCTCCAACTCCACCCTCCACCCTGCACGATGAGCCCGGCAATATCAAGTAAAGCACTCCCCGTGCGGATTGTCCAGATTCCGGTGGTGCAGGGTGCAGGCCATTTCCTAGTCACAATTTCGGATGCCCAGCGGGCCTAGGTAACCGTTATGGGCCTACAATAATCCCCTTGCCATCCCCGGGCTTCTGGACTCTGCAACAAAACCTTCTGACTGGGTTAACATCTCGTTTGCCGCTCTGGTCGCGCCCCTCCAACATCCCAACCTCGAACCCATATTTCTTTTAGCGACACGATCCCGACATGCTTAATTGCATATCAATTATCCCATAATGGATTGCCCCCCTCGAGCCCCGCCACCTACAGGTACCTGGGTACCTATTTCAAGCTGTCGTCACTGTTCAGGCTTGCACATCTCCCACCCCCTTCGGTGATCTGTGCACGCCCCTCTTTTCGCCTCTGCTGTCAGCCAACCAACCGGACTCCAGACGCAGGAGAAGAGTCATCACGGAAAAAAGATCCGGCTTGATACATTTGACAAGGACTTCCGGAGACACTCTTTTCTCAATACTCGTCCCGCCTGGATATTTCCCTTCACTTTCGTCTTGGGAATTTCGTGTATTTATCTTGCCTGAGACTAACTTTGACCTCAAAAGGAACGCCCCCCCCTTCCCGATCGCAAACAGCGGAAATCAGTCGTCTTCAACTCAGAAGCCATAGTAGTCGACGCAGACGGCAAGGTTACGACCATGTCTTCCGAAGAGACCAAGGAGACGGCTCTGTCGCATACACCCCGTACGCCGCCGCTGTCGGCCGCCCTTGGGGCCTCTGCTGATCCGAAAGAAGAAGCACCGCTTGAAGAGCAGCCCGCCGAAGATGGTGGCCTCGATCTCACCATGAAGAAGAAAAAGAAGAAGAAGAAGACTGAGGACGCCGAGGGAGCTGAGCCTGTTGAGGGTGCTGCCGAGGGCGCTGCTGACGACGGAGGTCTGGACTTGGGCATGAAGAAGAAAAAGAAGAAGAAGGTTTCGAAAGACGACGAATTTGCCGCTAAGCTAGCGGAGCTCGACATAAACAAGGAGGGCGAGGCCGACGGAGCCAAGGGAGAGAAGGGTGAGGAGCAGACGGGCGATATGGAGAAGGGAACCGGCATCTACGGTCACGACGAGGAGCGCCCTATCAGCTATGGGTTGCTGCTTGGGCGCTTCTTCAGTCTGCTATCCCAGAAGAACCCTGACCACGCCTCGAGCGGATCACGAAGCTACAAGATCCCGCCTCCCCAGTGTATGCGTGAAGGAAACAAGGTAAGAATTCGGATCCCTCCCACCCCTCTTCTGTGGTCTATTTCGGGACATGGACGCGATGGAGCATGCTTTCGATGAGCTCCCCAAACCTCGCCAGTTTCGTAGTTGCTAACTCCGATGCGCTATAGAAAACCATATTCGCGAACATACAAGAGATCTGCAAGCGCATGAAGCGTTCAGAAGAACACGTCACGGCATACCTGGTAAGTTACCCTTAGCTACCCGCTTCCCTTCTACGCCTACATCCAGAGCCGAAGTCCCTTGTGGGTTATGGGAAGGATCCCCACCTCTATGATGCTCGGACGACTCACCTCTACAACAAACTATTGCCGGGACGTTAGTTTGCTAATGAGGATGTTGTAGTTTGCTGAATTGGGTACCAACGGTTCAGTCGACGGCAGCAGACGACTTGTAATCAAAGGTCGTTTCCAACAGAAACAGCTTGAGGCAGTTCTGCGAAAATATATCAGTATGCATCCCGTCCGCTTCTGAATCCACATTCTTTCATCTGGCCTGATATGCTGATCGATTATAGTTGAATATGTTACATGCAAGACTTGCCGCTCGCCAGATACTGTGCTTAGCAAGGGAGAGGTAAGCGTTTTGCCATGCTTTCTTTTGGATGGTCTCACTCTGGTCTCTCGTGCTACACGATCTGTGTGTCTATCTGAAGAATCACGCTCTTGTTAGTGGGTTCTAGGTATATACATTAAACGATGTACTAGGTGTCTGAGCCTCGAAGGATCTACACATTGTTGTGTCATCAGGGTTACTAACAACATGTTCTACTAGAACCGTCTAAGCTTCGTCACATGCAACTCGTGTGGTTCTCGTCGTTCCGTTACCGCTATCAAGGTTGGATTCTCGGCCCAGGTCGGAAAGAGAAGGAAGATGCAAGGTTAGGTTGGTGGCGCTGTGGTGATTGGACTAGCATACTGCTATGGGCTGAAATGCCAGTTGCTCTGCTACGGCTGGGGGTCATGGTCAGTAGATATGGGTATGCTGCACTTGACAAGGCGTTCAGAGTGAATTCAACTATCTACTGCGACGGCCTTAGATGCTTGTCTCCTCGATGTGATATTGTACTCTAAATGTGTATTCCATACGACGTTGATGAGTTGGTCACTACACGAAAGTAACGTCAATGGAACATAGCAACATCTACACCACGACGACCGGATTAATCGACTCATGTAGTTGTAATGGTCGTCTAAGACCTACCACATAAATAAAAGGGTCATAGTCGTCGCTAGTACGGATGGCCGTCGTCCTTCTACAGGGAATGTCGATGTCACTACCTATCAAGGGTGTCAACAAGTTTGAGCTGATGTCATGTGTAAATATATATATATATATATATCATGCGAACATAACTCTTCTTCGCTTGCTATATGCCCTCATTCTGTATCTCGATGCCCACAGTTTCGCACCTAGTGGTTGACCGCGAGGTTGATCTATCCCTTGACAGGACTTTGTCCACGACCCGCATATGCTTGCCCTCGCAGTCCGGCACCATCTTCGTAGATCGCTATGCGATGTATTCGCCCGGCCCCACAAGCACGCACCTGATATCGTCCACCTCCTTTCTCGCATACCAGTCGCGGTAGACGTCGTGGTAATCCAGGCTGAAAATCCCATCCCCTAGCTACAAATCAGTATCCCCGTGTCTCCCGAGATACTTCCCGCCGCCAACGTCCGTCAGTAGCCAGAAGGCTGGTTTTTGTATGAGATCAAAGCGAGACAAATAATAAGTAAATATATCGGCAGATGTGGCGATTTGTTGTTGGAGCCTTGAAAAGATTAAAAGGGCCTCGATTTATGCCCCTAGGATTGCAAGGGCAACGGAGTTAACAGCCTATATTTGGCTGCTCTCCGTTCCTAATGGAAAATGAGTAACCTAGAACAGAATTTCACATTGAAAAATTGCAATGCTTTGCCCACAATATATTAAAACCAGCTAAACCTCCACAAATGAAACTGGACTGTACCACCTAGGTGGCAACGGAATGGAGGCGCTACTAGAGGTTGTCTGGGCGTCGTGATGCCTCACTATAATACTCAGGCTGGTTCGCACTGAATGCTCTGAGTGATGTCCTCCCAACCAAAAATCGCCAAATCATAATGACGGTCATCATATGTGACGGGCCCCCCACGATTGCCCCTGCAGAGCGTGTTCCTAGTTACGGAATCAGTTAAGGCCAATTCTCACGGGTGCGGATTGGGCTTCCTACTCATTGAAGATGTAACATCTGTATCCAGAGGCCGCCCTCGCGGAGCTGAGGCCGACAGGAACAGGTACTAAAAGCACGGAGCATGAATCAATACCAGCCAACTATCTCATACAAGCCCATATAAGAATATGACTGCGGAAACATACTGCATTGGCCAGGGTTTCCACAAATCGAGTGGCAGTTTTGAAAGTTTTTATCCACACAGTATTGGAAGAGTGTGGTAGTAGCGTAGGCGGGCATTGTCAGAGCGCCGAGGCCAGCAACGAAAACAGGCAGCCGTCTCAAACAAACCATGATGGGACGTAATGTAACTGATAAAAGTGAACTTAACCAAGAGCCGTGAGGAACCGAGAGATGGTTCGGTTAGGAAATAAATAGGTAGGATGCTTAGAGTTATCGAAGGTAATTATGATCGAGACGAAAATCAGGAGACAAGTCGCCCCTTTATATAATCCAGCGTGTAGCACAGTCCCAAGGGGGTCTTTTTCGAATCAGTATATCACATTTCTCATAAGACTGACACTCGTAAGACAAGGGCAGATTTCGGTGAAATGGGGAAGTGCTTGCATATTATTGCATGAAGCATTGCATGATGCATGCGGGCTCAGTAGGCTCTATAAGAATCGGTCCTCAGCCCTCCACGAACGATAGCAATGACGGGCAATGGGTTAAACGGTGCCCCTAACCTAGTGGCGAGTTGACCACGCTGTAAATGATAGGAATATAAGCACTACCACCCACAAATATAAGACACGGAAAAGGGGGCCCTATCTCCTACTTGATAAAGCAACGTAGCAAAGCCAGGTTAATAAGGCGAGGCTGAACCGAGTCTAATGCTCGATCTTATAAAGGTATTCCTAGAGACTCGTTGAACTAGAAGTTGTGGAGTGGCCCCTAGAGCCGTTCGATTAAAGTCGTAGCAAGGAACTTTCGCTCCTGTATCTAGAAGTCGAATCCTGCCGCGGCCCACTGAAATTCACATACGAGTTTCGAATGACTTCCCGTAGCCATACTGTCGCATAGTTTACAATACGTTAAGTAGGAAGCGAATACGCTGGTCACAAGGTGTATTTCGAGGTCCTATTAAGGATTAGCGACCTAGACTAATATCTCGATTGATCAGTCTACAAACAGGGATAACAGAAGATAACATGATACCTAACCAACCGTGATGTTAGGCAAGCCAAGTTAACACGTTTGTGCAAGGTGTTGTGCGTTATTAAGTCATTATACAGATGTCTATACCAAGGCGGATCGAGACGAGATGGTGTCCGTGACATATGCAAATTCGCGACGTCATGCCGCATGCCAAATATTTCTAACCTATAGTTCATGCTGTCACTTCTTTCAGCCAGCCTCGAACATCCCACATAGGAAATCTAGGACTCCTAACCTCGGCGGGGAACAACCGCTGCGTGAGGTGCACTTTGGCAAATACGGATGTGAGAAGCTGAACTCAAAGTGTGTGTAACGTTTCGGCGAAGGTGAAGGAACGGGTACCCGTGGGGTAAACCCACAAGTAACCATCGGGTCCAGTACCCATCCAAGTTCGCGGTACCTACGGACTATTAGACCAGTCTATATATATGTACATACAAAAATAATATAACCAATGTTCAAATATATCAGAATATTAAAAATTAGAGTTAAAATCACATAAAAAATCGTAATAGGTCCTAAATACGTAGTGATAAGAAATGGATGGGTCAGGTCTGAATCTTCGCGGGTAATTTTCCGTGGGTGGTTCCTCACACTATTTCCGAAGTAAGACTTGGCTTCGGTTACAGACTGTCGAGTTGGTTATGAGCTGGTGTCAGAGGCTCATCTGGACAATGGCAATGGCGCATATGGTGTCAATATCTTGCCCCCTCCCACCAAGAGCGGATGTTGTATTTGGTAGCACCTTTTTCGACTAGCGACGTCGTTACGGGCTGAGGCTCAGTTTGAGAACGCCCTATCGGGTTAAAAGTTCCCTCAAAATGGCGGCTGAACTAGGCGGCCCGTGCGCTAACCATTTCATGTCTTTCAACACAACATCGACATCGTCTGACAACCACGACCCATTATAATGTGATCAGATGGACTTCCTCCAATTCAAACAGTAACGATGCAAAGGACGAGCCGTACAGGGTAGATTTTGTGGCGGTTGACTTGATTCGGGTATCGTAACTGACTGATCGCACCCGGACGTACTCCGCATCTCCCGGCTCTGTGGAATCAAGTCCGTGAAGGGAGTTCTCCGTACCACCCGGCACGATGCAGACCAGCAGCCACTGGTTCCGGGGCCTGATCACCCGCAGGATGGGCGCAACGCTGAGCTTCGCAAACCTGGACGTGATCGCCGGTCCCACTATGCAGCGCAGCTGCGCCTGGCGGACAGAGGACATCATTAAGTGGCCGAGGCCCGGCAATCACGAGGATGTTGGTGCGGCGTCGGCGGAAGGCCCGCGGTCGAAGCTGAAGTCCAGCGGGCGCGCCACCGTGCTCCGGGCGTTGTCAGCCCTGAAGCTGTACTTCATGCGGATCTTGAAGTCGCCGCCAGTGATGAGGTCTCGCATGGCGCAGACCACCGCGCCAGACTTCCACTCCCCGCTGACGAGCTCCGTCGAGAAGCCGACATGGGAAACCATGATGCGAAGCGTACTTGACTAGAAGCGGCTCCATGTACTACTGAGGCAGGTCTATCCACTCACAAGGCGATGCGCGAGCTGTCCCCCTCTAGAGGATGTTACTGCTGTCAGTATAAGATAGGTGCGAGAAGAGAACAGGCGGTGCAAGCAAGGGCATCCATACTTTCGTATTCGGGGGCGATGCCCAAGCCAGAACCTCCCCGTACTCCTCACCAGCCCAGCTGCGGTACCAGCGGAAAGCTTCGAAGGATCGACCGTGCATTCCAAGCCTCAGGCACTTGTCCTCGAGACGGATATCGCGGAGGCATTATAAAGAGTAATAAATAATAGCCGCGATAAGGGCATAGTAATCACCTGAACCTTCCCTGTATCCTTTATCTTGATAAGTTACATCCCTAACTTGTGCCCCTTAACTAACTGATATGAGCCCTGTTGCCCCCCAATAATATGGTGGCTCACGTAAAAGCACTAGGACGACAATCGGATATAATAGGGAAAGAACTCGTCATGCATCCCCTCTGATGTGACCAATGGGGTGGCAATAGTTGCAAGAGGGACGATGGTCAATCGAATCGGTACCAAGTATGCAAAGGCGCATATTGGTGGTACGATGGGGCAGAGTAGCGATGATCGCTCTGCCCTCGACGAATAGGCATTCTCGGTAGAACAAAGCCTTGGAAGCAATCGATAGGGACGAGATTCAGTGATATCAACCACCAACTCAAAGCTTCAGAAACAAGCGGTACAGGGACGTATAAGCTATGCGAATTCGACTCTTTCTAGCTCTTATGTTGCTTCATAATCTATGATCTCTCACCCGCGTCTACGAACTACTTAAGTCTTAAAATTACAGACCCAACTCATCAAGGACTTGGAGAAGACGCATCTGCCAGCAACTTCATCATCCAGAGCCTGGGAGGCCAGGCAGGCTGGGCGTTCGAGAAGGACACAAGAGGCCGACGAGAGCAGCGAGCAGCGTCAGTCCTCTAGAAACCACGACTTCCTCCTCGGCGCGAGGTAAGCCTAATCAGGAATAGAAACACGCCTAAGGGCTGAGAGAAGGTAAAGCATGCGGAAATTTAGAGAATGCTGGTATACCAATAGTGTATGCAGTGGAGGGGCCGGTATAACGTGTGAGGATGTCAGGGTTCGCCATGAAAGATACCAAAATCTACTTACCTCACCTAACAAGTCACTTATGAAGCAGATGGAATCTTGAATAATGAGTTGCTTGCAGGTTCCGGGAGAAACAAGGCCGCTGCTGGTTCGGCTACTCTACTGACAGCACAGGCGATAATAACGACATAAACCAGAAGTTCATGGATCGTGATTATATTGAATCGCGGGCGCCGATAAATAATGGACAACCGGACGATATACCTTAACCTACAGTAACCCCTCACACGCTCATTTGGCGGTCACTCCACGCTCCTGGCAGTACTTCTCCACCTCCTTACGAAGGGTGTCCCTCTGCCTATATACGAGATCCATTATATCCTTGCACTCGTTCCCGAGCTCCGCGCCGCCGCCGACGGCCTCGTACACCTCGGCCATCTCCTCCATGACGGCCTGCAGCTGGTTCGGCAGCCACGTGACGATGGGGCTGCCCCCGGTGGCGGTGGGGTGGGACGTCTGCTTGAGGATGTACTCGCGGGCGAAGCACCAGTGGCGCCACCTGAAGTCGCGCACCTGGTCGAGGACCTGGATCCAGAGGCTCCTGGACTC
This sequence comes from Monosporascus sp. GIB2, assembly GCA_004155935.1. Taxonomy (NCBI): domain Eukaryota; kingdom Fungi; phylum Ascomycota; class Sordariomycetes; order Xylariales; genus Monosporascus; species Monosporascus sp. GIB2. Next base: position 19,537 of record QJNV01000304.1, on the reverse strand, counting down.
CGCGACAAGCCCGCTCTCCGCGTCACTGGCGCCACCAGCAGCTGTAGCGGTCTTCGCCAGGGCGAAGTCCTTGAGGCCGAGCTCAGCGGCGCGGTCGGCGACCCAGGCGAGAAAGCGGCGGTGGTTGCTGGGCCGGTAGTCGCGGAAGTCGCGCAGGATCTCGGTGAGCGGGGTGTCAGGCATCTGGACCTGCAGGAGGTTGTCCAGGAGCGGGATCATGGAGTCGTTGGCGCCGCTCTCGCCACGGAAGCTCTGGGGCTTGCCGTCGCCGACTCCCTCGTAGACCACGCCGTCCGGGAACATGGACTGCGACGTGATGCCGAAGATGAAGGTGCGGAAGCTGGTGTAGGACCGCGGCTTCGACTTCGCCCACATGCTCTCCATGACCCCGTTGACCTTGCGCATGGCGCCGAGGATGAGGCGGAGGCCCTCGTTGAACTCCCGCCGCTGGGCCGCGGCGTCCAGGGCCCTGTCGGGCGACAGTGCTGCGAGGCAGGCTACAGTGCCTTCAATGAGCGGGCCGGAGTTCCTGACCATGTCGATGTGTACCAACACGAAGCCGGCCTCCGACGACGTAGGGTCCAAGCCGTGCTCGAAAGCACGGATGAGACGCAAGTTAGAGTACTCGAGCCCCCGACTCGGGTCTTCGAGGCGATAGTTAAACAATGCATATGAGCCCGCATACTCCATAAAGGGGTAGAAGCCACAGCTAATATACGTCAGCGTCACTACCCTGCATGAATGAACGAGGGGGGGACCGGTGCAAGCCTTACATTTCGGCGCATCGAGCGATAGGCCGGGACAGCTGGGCGGGAAGCACCTGTCTCCCAAGCCCATAGGGCTCGCCCTTGACGAACCGCATGTGGCAAGGCTCGAGCAGATAGGCGGACGCCAGGAAGGAATAGTCGCGATACAGCGCATTCATGAGAGGGAGATTGTCTTTGTATTTTTCGACGTGCTCTGTAAGATCAGGGAGCTTGTCCAGCACAGCGTCACCCAGCTCGCCCCTGGCAAGGAGGCCCGGCTCGCCTGACTGGGTTCGGACCGGCATGGCTTGGAGCAATGCCTCAACAGCATCGAACTCCGGTGGCAGAGTGACGATAGGGTCGCACCGCGGCAGGAAGCCGCGCGTGGTCGACACCATGAAGGCGGGAAGGGAGGTATCATCTGGTCGAGTGTCCTGGAGGACCTCGAACGACGACTGGGTTGGGGCAGATCCCATATTGACAAAGTTCAGCTTCTAGGGGCTCTCAACAAACGGGTTGGGAATTTGGAAGGTTCTGGTTGGGGCACGTAGATCCGCAATGTTCTGAAGAGGAGGAGAATGAGTCGGTGATCAGACCGCCGAAGTTTCGGTTAATATACATCGTGGCCGGAACAGTTCCGGCCATCACACCAAGAGCAGGTCTCGGACCATGACGCGTGGAGGAGACTCCGCAGGCGGTCGCGATCTGTTGCCAGCCAAGAGAAATACTCCCTATCCCCGCAACTAGACGAATAGTGCTGTTCTCATTGCCTCCGCAGCACTGAAGAGAGATCATCACCAGGGGTGTCGTCGACATAGTCGGATAATGTCAAGCGCCGCGAGGCCGGTTTGTGTCGGCAGATACTGCGATTCGGAACAAAACCCACCGGCCAAGTCTAACACTTTTACCGATATTACTTCCTCCCGGTGGCCATTTGACATCAGCTGCTTGGGGTTGAGGTGCCCGCGGACATAATATGATTCGTGATGGGCATAGTCGTCAAGTAATAGATTGCTCCGTCTCCACTTCAAGCCGGGATCGGTCAAGGCCGGAATTCATTCCGGCCACTCACGTGGACAAGCACCGCTATTAGGTTTTCGGATTCCTACGAGATTACTAAGACGGAGAGAGACTTGCAATGCAGATAGTAGGACTTTATATCATATACATACCTCGCTTTCCGATTTATCATTTCCTCGAGACCAGGACTAACGCTTTTACCCCGGGACGCCTTCCGTCCATGCCCATGGCCAGTTTCCGAACCACCCCGGGAATGAGTCCGACCTGATCGAATCTCCACTGGCTGCGCACCAACGTCCTGCGCCATCTAATGTGTATGGTTACCCGCTACTAGATGTTTCTTCGCTTGCTTGTCACTTGCGCTGGCCGTGCGGTCAAGTCAAAGTTGGACTAGTACCACCTGAAGTCGTACTTGACGAGCGGGGCGAGAATTCGGTGTCAGTGAACGAGCTGTCGGTTAAGGAGGTCAAAGGTCCCAAAGATGAGTGTATTTCCGTGAACACCTGAGTCAAACTTGGGATCGGAGTCACTATGACAGCAGTACGTATTGTGATAGTCCCGCTCTCCGTCGTCCAGATTGTTGTAGTTGATGATACGGGTCTCCATGCGCGGTTGAGGTTGATGAGCTCGATGTTGGGCGTGGCTCCTGTGCGGGTGGCCCAGTCGACGTCCTGTTGGTTCTGGACAGGTATGGCGATATTGGTAACGAGGGCCGAACCACTGAGCTACCCTGATGATTGCTCGATGTCAAAGTGATTGTAACGGTATCATATTTCGTGGCGCCTCTGGTTCTCGTGGTGAGGGTAGTTGTCTCCACAGAAATCCGGTCTTCAGCGGTGTCTAAAGTCGACCTCACTTCGTCGGCTCGTCCCATGAGAACGTGTTTTTCGTCGCTGAATCTAGCCGGGACTGATAAAGGAAGTAGAAGAGCTGGGACCACGGGTCACAGATAGTATATTAGGTGATCTGGTTGTCCATATGTTGCACTACGCGAGCGCAAAGTTGTAGTGATCGTGATGGTGGTGGTGGTGGTTGTGGTCGAGCTGAGGGTTGTAGTTTCATCAACGTTAACAGAGCTGAAGGCTGGCCTCCAAAGCTCTTGGAGAGGCAATCATCACGAAGGAAGCCGGTGTCGAAGTCCCCGAAGCCCGCTCCGCTTGGTGCCGGAAGGGAGGATTGTGCCTCGCTGAGAGTAATGGGGTGAAGTCCCTAGAATGATGGTTGCAGCTGTCCTCGAGGATGAGTCGTTTCACTGACGTCAGGATCACTGGTAGTGGTCGCATCGGAAGGATACGTCCCTGTGGACGCCTCTGAAATACTCGAGGTCGTGGCTGTCGCGAGACTCGCCTGTTCCAGCGGCATCCTTTCTATCAGCAGGGCGACTTCTATCATGTAACCGATGGCCTGGTTAGTCGCATTTGCTCAGCTGATCCTTGGTTCGGAGAAGCCATCAATGGCCGATATGATATCTCTTTCCTTAAGAAGTGTTTCTCGCACCCGAGGTAGAGCTCGGTGGCTTTCGGTCTCATGTGTTTCACGCGCTTCTGACATATTGGTTGGGCAGGTTGGAGGCGCCCAGGGGGTCGCCTACAGTTGGTACTGAAGCCGCCCATTCTGCAACTCCCAACCTTGCTTGGTTGGTGTAGTGATGCTATCACTCGATGGAGGAGTGCCAGCCGAGCGTGGAATAAGAATATTAGTGTCGATTCACGATCAGGAGCCTCGTGGTTACGAAAGGAAAGGGGCAGTAGGATGGGATGCCACTCTCTTTTGTACGATCTGCATTCTTTATGGCAGGCAATATCCTGACAAGCCTAGGACAAAAAGGCAGTTGACGCTTCATTATAACACGCCATCATCTTGGTCCTAGAGTATATCACCATAATTGCCTTGTCATAGTGACCATTCCTTGACCATCACGGACCCGAACAGATAGTTGGTCGGGCTATGTTACTTCACTTCACGGCGCTGAAAGACATCAAGGAAACCTATAGCGGAAGGCTGACATGTTGGTGTTGGTCAGTGACAGTACGCACAATATTCATTGTCTGGGTGTCGGCCAACGGGATTCGGACACGTCACGCGATGGTAAGCTTGATTGCGAGGCGTATTCGGTTTGGCAAAAACCACCAAAGCACGATCATCAGGATGGTTTCGCTAATACAGCGATACCGTCTTTTTGCTCTTACACGAACAACCTTGGGGCGAGTAGAAGGCTTGCCATAGGGTATAGGAGGTCTAGTTTCGCTCCGGCGGCGGATATACGAGAGAGGGTTTCAGTAAATGGCGATGGTGAAAAGTTCGCTCCCTTCGGACGCATCTTGAGCACTTCAGTGGCAAACGGTGGTTGGAGCTATCAGTAGCACACGCATCCTAGTCAACACAAATTCGCACATTTGCCTAGTGCGCGATGAGCGAATAGTAACTCTAGCCCACCTGGATCGTCACCTGAGCGCGACTCAACTTTTCGCGGACCAAGGTTCAGCTATCGCGTATCCGAGATGCGAGGACGGAGCTGCCTTCAGGTAGGCCGGTTTCGGTTGGAACCACCCACATTCCAAACTTCTTCCACTTGGGTTGTCCAGCACATCTAGCGGCTAGCCACCCCGCGTTGAAGTTGAGGCATATGTACTTCTTTACGAAGCAATGCAACTCGTAATAACCAGGAGAGGCATACGAAAGGAGCTTGCAGAAACGGGACCAACAACGTCGACCACTCTTGGCGGCTTGACTGGGAGGTAGTAAAGCATGGTGGGAACACAATTGACAGTGCAGAGAAAAGAGGCAGCCCCATACCAGGAGGACCACTTGGGAGCATCAATGACAACGGATGAAATAGCCCTCGATCTTTGCCATACTAGGTACTGCGCGACATGCCCCCATTGAGTGCTTCATGGCAACAATCATTAGGGTTTGCAATGGGGTTATGGTGGCTGCAGCAAAGAAAGGATGTGACCGGATTGATGAGAACCTCGATCAGGGATAGTAATATGTTTACGCCCATGCTTATGATCGTCAGCTGCAAGACTAGTTTTTGTTTGGCCACCACATGATGCTTACTATCTTGGTGCGCACGTAGTCATGCACGACGCAAGGTAAATAAATGCAACCAAAGAGAATATTCTGGAGGGTGAAAGAGGCATATAATACAGCTTTACCTATCTGTTCTATTTTTATTCTCGTTATGATAAGAGATACCTCCCCCTTTTCTTGCTTCTTCATGGTCGAAAAGCTCATCTCCCTTCTGTTACCAGGAGTGCACCAACTAGCTAAATTTAGTGATGAGACTGCCGGGTTTGGTGTCGGCGATGTCAGTTAATGAGACATGGTCTTTTCCATCAATTTGGAGGCAGCCGCAAACAGACAAGCGTTGAATTTTAGCCGGGGCTTCAATGCCTTATTCACGGATGTAACTGACAATGGATGTTACATGTGTCGCATGTATTTCCAGTATTGTCGGCTATCTACAAACCTGGAAGGAAAGGGTATAATGAATCGTCGGGTGTGATGAGGCATCCCCGCATAGCATGTCGGACCGCTTTCAGTCTTCTGTGAATGCAGGTAGTCAATCAATGCCATCATATACTTCCAAGGTTTGTACGTACATGATGCGTGTACTTCGTACGTGTGACATTTGCGGAAAAGAAGTCTGGTATTTCACGCTCAGCCTTGATGCGAGGCCGTCTTCGCGTCCTCCACACGTGACAAGGTCAGGTACATTACCATGTACTCCCGTATCTCCCCCTTATGAATGGTCGGAATGTCCTAATGGCTCTCAGCCCAGACCATATCAGGAAACGCCCAGACCACATCAGGAAACACCCAACCCCGGGAAATCTTTGAATGCAGGGGGGGTTGAGCCACCGGCCGGGGGTTGGACTGGAACTCAACACACGCACCACTCTTTTTTCGCGAAGCAGAATCTTGACAGCCAGGCAAGCATTTGAGCCAGAGCCAGAGCGAACATGAGCAATCCCGCCGCCGTTTATTGTGCACTGCTCCCAAAAACGAGGAAAATGAGACCAAAGCCCCAAACTTACCAAAGAAGCCAGCAAAATGGCATGGCTTCCAGACTCCCCCCATAATAATAATAACTTTCCTTTTCCTTCACAATCTCCATCATCATCATCAACTCCCATCACCATCATCATCGGTTGCATCTACTGTCATTTCATCGCTGTTACCATCACCACATCCCCGTCTTTCCCTTATTAAAATCCGAGTAGTAGAATCCACCATCGACGCCGCACCAATAACCACTACACCAACCATACTACACGCACCCTGCCTAAGGAATCCAATAGAACCCGAAGCGTCACTTGACGCCTTCCTGCTTACGGATCACTTTTTACAGTTGCGAAGGTCTCCTAGCCACCACAGGGTGCGCAATCTCAGCACCACCAGGAGGCAGACATTGACGAAAATCGAAAGGGTCGTCGCAGGTCTTTCCATACATTTCACCAAAGTTAGCCAGCGACATCACTACATCGACACACTACTCAGACAGAAGCATCCGACCGGCTTGCGATGCCTTCTACCACAAAAGCATCTGCTCCTTCCAAGGAGAAGGACCGACGGAAGTCGGCGGGGAAGACGAGCAATATCGTCACGTTGCGGGTGACTCCAATGAAATTGCGGCAGATCATCGACCCATCTTCCGTCAAAGAAGAGTCGCCCGTGAAAGAATCTCCCGGCACATCCGCGACATTGCCTAATGAGACTGCCGCGGTCGCATCGAACGGCGACAATGCTTCGGAGTCCAACGCTGGAACGCCCGCTCCCGCCGGCACGCCATCCCAGGCGCCTATGGGACCACCGACGGAGGCCCCTAAGAAAAAGGGTGTGAAGAGGAATGCCGCCACTGCCAATGGTTCGGACCCGACGGCCAAGGCCAGGGGCAAGCCAGGTCCGAAGAAGAAGCCCAGATTGTGAGTATAGCTCTCTCTTCTATTATAACTACCGGATCATACCCCGTAATCTTATACAGTGAAGACAGCCTATGAATGCTCTAGCTATGTCATGCTCCTGTACTAATGTTTCCGAATAGGGAGGATGGTAGTATCGACCCCAACGGGCGCCAGAATGGCGGCACTTACCACAAGCTGGGCCCGAAAGCAAACCAGGGTGCTATCAATGCCGGGCTGCGCGCCCTTGATCGATCCGGTGCGCCTTGTCGCAAATGGGCCAAGGGCGGCTTCAGAGTCAAGAGCTTTACCGGCGTAATATGGGAGGTTCCTCGCTGGACAGCTCCTCCACGGCTGAAGCCTGAAGCCAGTACCGGGGAATCGGCTGCCGCTTCTGCTGAGAGCAGCAATAAGGAGAATAATAAGGAAGACGGCCAGATGAAGAGCGAGAACAGCGCAAGCCAAGCCGAGGGCGAGCGGCCTAGCATGGCGCCGAGTGTGAACGCCAGCTCGCCGGGCCCGATGCCGGTCGCCGCTGCCTCGTGAGTGGGACAGGTTACTGTGCGCATGGGCTCTCTTATTCGTGCCGGTGGGTAATCGGCGTCCAACAACAATTTACGGAGTCTGGTTGGTTTGGTGAAAAGCAAGGCGTTCGGGTCATTGTTCATAGTAGGGACGGCAAGGGTCATATAGGTGCCGTTGGTGTCCTACGAAGCGCATTATGCATTCGGCTGGTGGGATATTACGGGCTTACCATAGGCTAGATGACAGGTTAACAGCTGCATCGGCAAGGCGTCGAGGACACTGGGCTGTACATTAGAGGCATTTGCATTTGGGCTGTATATGAGGCGATGGGCATGTTTCCGTATTCGCTACATGGGCCGCATTCGCGGAGACTTTCGTATATCACGTTCTTACACTGATACGATTCCTTCTGTTTCGCCAGTGGCAACCCGCATGTTGTCATGGTCACCAACGCCTATCGTTACTGTCTACATCTGGCCTTGCTCATTTCTTTTCTCAACCATCACCTACCGCGTAAGCCTTCGATGCTAATACGTTGATCGCTACGTACTTGCCAGTATTGTAAAGGTCCGGGCATTCCTAATAAGTGAGGGATTCCGATGGCCTTTCAGGGCTTCGAGGATGGCTAAGAGGATCATCATATTACGACCTCATATCGTATATCCATCCCAAGTATCCTGATTTCAGGAAAATTTTCGTAATTTTAACCCAATTCCATGAATTTGAATGGGGACGATTCGGGTTCGCCTAGAGCGGAACACACGACTGACATTTCGGAAGCCACCTGCGTCCAACGGAAGGCAGACTTTGTCCTTACTCAGCTCGTCCCCCATGCTACATAGTTAACGTCCTGCTAGAGAGACTGCGCAACCATGAAGAATTCACTATGTAGGAGGGCGCCCGCGGAGTGTTATGATCCCTTCATGTGATACGTACATTTCGAATGTAGAGCTGGAAGGAGTGTTTTAGTGCGCAAGTCCCTCTTCAACAGACGCTCAAAGGGCTTTTTTTAGGACGTACCGCCTAAATAGATGTACCTATCCGGACTGCAGGTATGTATGTACGGACTGATGAATATGCATGTATATGTAGGTACGAACTTAAAGTTATGCATGCCACCATTCTTAACTCCAATATCGAGGAGCGCCATACGGATTACCCACATGAGTAGACGCTGGGACTCCACCAACCTACTGATATTAAACGTGCCACGGAAGCTGCCGCCGCCACCACATTGCTGAACAAGATCCCGGTGGTTACGATAGGCGCCCTGTATCCCCTCCTCGTCTGACTTGAAACCGATGGGGACTCTCATCAGAATGTGTCTTATTGTGTAGAATTGCTGGCTGGCAGTTTTGCTGTCTTTGATGTCTGCAGTAGCGTAAGTATTGCTACGCTATATCCTTACCTACGGGTAGCTATGTATCCATTCCAGTTCTTTGCCCGCAATTCACCTTGATGGCATTTATCGCCGTTTATTGCATGTAGCAGGTGAGACTTATATACTTATTAGAGCCCTTATCGGCCTTATTATTCAGTTCATTCAATGTTTTCATATACATGTGGTCCTCAGTATACCGAGCCGCTCACTGTGTTTTCTGGCACTGAGCACACCATGTACGCATGTATGAGTAACTACATATTCCGAATGATCATTGATCCATCCTTTCCCATCGGCGTTAAGGGCCACCATCCGATAACGTCTTAATGTTACAGTATCTGCACCTCTACTTACCACCTCCTGATTCGCATCATGATTCTCGCTCTCGTACTTTTGTCGGTCTCCGACAAGTAACCGAATCCAGTTATGCTACCTACCTGTCTGTGCATTGAAAACCGCTTCCTGCTGGACCTACCAGTGAGCTGGGGATCAGTGACTCGGAAGTACCTACATGTGACTTTGCTACGTATCCCCTGTAATCCCCCCCATCTCGAGCTACTGGATCGATCTCAAGCTTCCCCCCATTTAGACCGGACCTCTCATACCTGTTAGTTACAACTACCTACAGTATACTACAGCAGTTGGTAACGCCATTGCACAGCGAGTTAAGCCAAACACTTGACTTCCACCAAACCTCATCTCTACCTACTTACCTTCCTACTACCTATTACCTTGGTATCCTGCCTCCCAGCAATTCCCAGGTTCTGGCCGTTTCTGCACCCGGAACTGAACGGCGCTTTCTAGGGCATCGTTGTATTGGGTACAGAGAGGTAGTCACCATTTGAGGACCCTGGAAGCTCGGAGGTGGTCGACGACGTCACGCTGCTCCCGCTCCTGCTCGCTAGTCGAGCCCGTCCCGCGCGACTCGAATATGTCGAATCCCTTTCAACACGGCCCGCCCGGCTTCTCTCAAGATGGAACATTCGGCAATTTCTTACCCCGGATCAGGGCTTCATACGGTTCGGGCTTAACCAGCAATAACGTCGGCGCTTCGAACACACACGCGCCTTTCAACCGTCTATCGCATCTCCTCAACCCTTCCTCCGATAACCCATCCGATCTCTACTCGACGCATCGTCCTTCACGAACCAACAGCATGAACGATGAGAGGAACGGCGCCTCTGATGGTTCGGTGTCGGGTTCCGCACCTCAGGCCCCCCGACTAGCCTTGTTCTCGAGAGCATTCGAGGCGTTCATGAATGACGGGAGGGTGGGCAACCTCTGGGCGCCGCAACAGAGAAACAATGGGTTTTTTATTCCGTCATACCTTGAAGGTTCAGCATATATGCAACGGCTCGAGGAAGCACATCGAGCACAACAAGCACAGAAGGAAGGCCAACAACAAAATGGAGGTAGCCTGCAGCCAGGTCAGGCCCCCGGCTCCTTGCGCAACAAATCCTCGGCATCCCACCTGGGAATGAAGTTCGACGTCATCGAGCGCTCACCCCCTCTTGAAGATGACGTTACGGTCGCTCCCCTGCCTTCGAGGTGGAACAAGGATGACAAATTCGGTGGGTTGGAGGTTCTCGGTGATGGCTTGGAGGTGAAATACACGGCGCCCAGAGGCACAAGGGAGCATGATTACGAAGTGTGCTCTATTAGGGCCGACAATCCCATTCCGCCCCAAGTTGGTTTATATTACTTCGAGGTGACCATTGTTTCTGAAGTGCACCCCCTTCAAAGAAGGCAAAGCGAGTATGTCATTTCGGTTTATTCTCAGGGCTATGACGAGGGATGTACCCGTTACTGACCGCGAGCAGAGCGACAGTCTGTGTTGGTCTTTCAAGCAAGAACGTCGCGTTATCCAGGCCACCTGGCTGGGAAGCTGAATCATATGGCTACCATGGCGACGACGGGGAGACGTACAATCAACAAAACATTGGCAAACGCTACGGGCCCCGTTTCGGTATGGGAGATACTATTGGATGTGGTGTCAACTTCCGGACCAAGACGGTCTTCTTCACCAAGGGCGGGCAAAATCTGAGTAAGAAACCAAATATGATAACTGGGTTTCGTACGTCCAATCCAGTTGCTGACAGCATTTACAGAAACCGCCTTTCGGGATGTGAAGGGGAAGCTGTACCCAACAGTCGGCGTGAAGAAAGCTGGCGAGCATATTCGAGTAAACTTCGGCCAAACCCCCTTCATTTTCGACATCGACAGGATTATGAAGGCAAGTTCCTCGATTTTCATAGAGTACCGCACTCAGCTGACAATAGTGTGGTATAGAATGAGCAAGCGAGTATCCAAGAGGCTATCTCGCAAACGAGGTAAGCAGGCTCACATCTGATGATCCTCCTCGAGATCTAACTACGGTAGTATTGAACGACTTGTTTCTCCTCCGTTAAACGAGACTGAGCTTATCCAACAACTTGTAAGTCGCGCCCACAAACGCCGACAAACCCTACCAGTTTCTCATTCGTGAATCTAGGTCTTGCAATTCTTACAACACGACGGCTACGTCGAAACAGCGCGGGCCTTCGCAGAGGAGATCCATGCCGAGAAGCAAGCTCTCAACATCGATCCGAGCGTTCCGGTAGAGGGAATCAATATCAACGATGACGAGGACGCCCATCGCCGACAACGTACGTAAAGGCCTATATATCCTATCAAGACCCCCCCCTAACTCCGTGTAGGTATTCGGCGAGCCATCCTCGAGGGCGACATTGACAGGGCCTTGAAATACACTCAGATGTACTACCCCCAAGTACTGAAAGATAACGACCAAGTCTATTTTAAACTTAAGTGCCGGAAGTTCATCGAAATGGTGCGCAAGTCGGCAGAACTCAGCCATGGAAACGCCAAAAAGAGTAACGGCCATACATTCGACGACATTCCTAACGAGATGGACGTCGATGAGAATAGCTACTCAGACCAGATGGAGACAGAGGACGCCCTAGACTTGTCGACGGATCAAGATGACTTGCTAGCGGAAACGGTTCGCTATGGGCAACAGTTACAAGCTGAATTCAAGGATGACCCTAGGAGGGAAGTTGGCAAAGCCCTGAGCGAGGTCTTCGCTCTGGTGGCGTACGAAAACCCCCTTCAAGTCAAAGAGATCGCACACCTCCTTGATCGGAAGGGAAGGGTGGCAGTTGCCGAAGAGTTGAATTCGGCCATCCTCTGTAAGCTGATTCTAGTTTGTTGTATTAGGATATCGCTGACGGCGTTTGAAGCATCCCTCGGCAAGTCCTCACGGTCGGCGCTCGAGAACGTGTATGGACAAACAAGTGTATTGCTCGATTATCTACGCGAAGGCGGTGGGCCCGGCTCCTTTATTACTATCCAGTCAGTCATCGATGATATACCCGGAAAGTCGCAGATGTTTTAGGGGACAGGGCTCGACGTAGCTTAGCTCATCATCCGTCGCTTTCACCGCCGGAAGTCAAATGAATGAGGTCAATCAGCGTTACTTCGATGGATATTGATTCTCCCGTTGTGTGGAATCCTCCGATATCCTCTCAACCCCTTGTTTCACCAGCTCAGCTCATTCATCTAATGCATCTATTCTTCGGCGTTTACGGCCGGAGGTCTGGTCACTATATCTTCTGGCCATCCCAGGGCAATCCCAAGCCTTGATGGGCCGTACACATTACCGTTTTCGGTGGCCTTCAGTCATTTGTCATGACGTCGGGAAGATTTGCTAATTCTAGGCTCACACCTTGATCTTGTTGGGAGTGGTCAAGATCCCACACCATCCACGCAAGCGGCACGCGATGCACCAATTACTCTTACTAGAAGCATCAAGCTGCATTGCTTATGCACATATTCCTCACCCGTTCGACATAGCGTTTGCGCAACACTCACAGGCGGCACTGCCTCCGGTTAATAGACTAGTACCTCGGACGGGGGCATGGCAGCAAACAGTAGGGGCGGAAGATAAGACAGGAACACTATACGGTCAGGGCCGAAGCGGCGTGACGGCGGTTATGGGTGATTCGATTCTTCTCCGCGTGGAATTCTGTTTTGCGGGCGTACGATTGGGTATAGCGCCTAATCAGGATCGGGGTGGCTTTCGGTTCCTTTGTCGCCCCTTGCATGTTGCGCCGCCTCTTCCGTGGTCCACAACAACCTGTCTGCAGTCACCCGGGATTATGCCGGCCCGATATCGATCATTATCATTTATAATGGGCCATTATTCTCCGGTCAGGGGGTGGGCGTGGACGGAGGAGGCACATGGAGCACAATCCCGGCTACCGTTTCTCCGGCATTCCGCCGCTACGACTTACGCGCCCCGACTCGTCCCGGGACCAGCTTTCTTTGTGATGGTCAGCCTCATCTCGCCTACTTTATCAACTCGGAGGGATGCGCTTGGCTTGAACCTCCGCAGGAAGCGAGGTAGTAGCTAGCTCCAATAGACAAGACTTATACGTGCACACATACACGTTTATCGTGACTTTGCTGCTCGCCTTCCCGTCCCTTGGAGGAGGGATGATGGACACCCAACGCCTCCACCACACTCTTCCTTCTCTCCCCATAGTAAGGGGGCCTTGTCAGTCATGGGAAGTAAAACGTGTGTCATGCGATGGATGATAATGCATGTCCGATGCTACATAGCTCGACCGGCTGACTACCCCTGTTCCGTGTCTCTATCGCCCGATAGACGAACGGGCTTTCCTTCGTGGTTATTACTTGCGCCCAACGTTTCGTAGGTCTTCAACGGGGTTCTGGGGGCACGTTGCGTATCTATCTAAGAACCACCACGTTATAGAGCTGCCGGGATTGACGGTTTATTATACAAAACGGAAGCTCGAGAGATCAGTTCAACTCGCGACATCCCCGTGCGCTACCCTATATATACATTGGTCCTCACGAGCCTCACCAATCTCGAATATCATCGACTCTACGTTACAAGCCCATCATCTCCAGATGTTCATGGAAAACGGGTCGGCCCAGAAGCTGATTAAGTGAATCGACGTTGAGTAAGTAGATAGATATCTATTTCATACGGATGCGGCCAGAACTTGTAGATGTGTAATAGATAAAACAGACCCCGGCTCCCAGTTACCCCGGTACTCCGCCCCTCCATGGCAACCCGGGAAATGCTGTAATAACTGCCCTTTAATGAAGACGAATAAAGGAAGTGCAAACCCCATCGACCGTGAATGAGACGATGGCGAAAAACGCCTATAGCATTCCGAGGAAAATGTGTGAAAGTGCTGCTGCCGAGCGCTAATCCTTCTAGCTTAGGTATATAGCCGAAAGTCCTGCCGCCTCCGAGAAAAGATGGAGCGTCCTCTAAACCATCCCGAGAATTGTAGGCCGAATGAATGCAATAGAGAGTTGACAGCGATTTATGGGCGGTGAGGGGGAGTAAGCGAGACCGACGGTGGTCGCTCGCATTTAAGACGAGATTTAAACTCTCCCTCCGGGAATTAGTCCGCCACCTCCTCTAGAAAACGAGAAATTAACCGCATTCTATGCGCAATTCGCCGATGAGAGTAAATCCCCCCCATTTGTGATCATCGGTGTGGCCGGTAATAGTCCTGGTGGGTACGAAGTAGGCCGAGGTTCGAAAAAACGGTCAGGGCTCCACAGCAGCCGTACGTTGGCTACGTATCGTACGTCAGCCTAGAGACGAAAACCTAGCGGAATCCTAGCAAGCCCTCTTGAATTTATTAAAACCCTCTCATCCGTCCGTCCGTCAGTCCACCCGCAATCGCGCGACCCGGGCCCATTTCCCGCGAAAGAAAAGCGCGTAACACCGGGTAGGAAAAAAAAAATTGGAGCGCGGGCGACAGATGCGAGACTTGGCCCACTGTGACGGAAAGATTCGGGCGGTGCTGTTATCATCTCCTGCTTGGTCCGAGACACTGATACGCACATGCATGTACAGCGGTGACGAGACAGCGGTGACGAGACCGCGGCGAGTGGTAGCGGAGAGGCCCCTCTCTCCTACGAGAGCGCGATGCCCTCCATATCTCGCATGAGCACCGCCATCTGCGCCCGCTTCGCGGCCTCGGCCACCAGGTTTAGGTCCTGGATAAAGGCATCCGTGCTGGGCTTCTTCGCCTGTGCGGGTGGCGGCGGCGGCGGCACGAAGGACTGCGACGACGTCGTCGAGCCGCCGGTTGTGGAAGCGTGATGCTGTGTAGTCGTGGGCGAAGAGATTGGTGCGTCCATTGTGGCTGCTTGACAGGATAAAGCGCTGAGGGTAATGACAGATGACGTGACAGGCCGGCTTGCGGATAAGCCTTCTCTGTGGAATGACTAGTGATGTCTTGGCCAACTTTCAGCAAGACGATACTGGGATGGTGGTATCACGCCCTCGTCTGGCTACAGAATCGTACGGTGAATGAATGGCTGAGGTGTGCTTGTATCGCCCTGTACGAGGGAGGGGCAAGGAATGACGGCCAGATGTCGTACGTCTGTACCGAGCCTCGATGCGAGATGTAGACGTGGTCCCTCGCTTGTGAGGGTAGGAGTAATCCAGGACGGGAGTGAAGAGGTTCGTCTAGGATATCCTAAATACCCTAGGAATGGCGGGGAACCGATATTGGTGCGCCAGAAATGATGCGATGGTTCAGTGGCAGGCTATTAGCACCACACTGTTCGCAATTCATTAATCGATCGAGTCAAGTAGATTGGGGCTGTCCTCATGGAGCACTTCCTATTTGGTATATAGGGTGGGACGGGGGTGTTGGAGTCGTGGGGGAAGAAGTGTGACCGGATTCGAGGGATGGGCCGTTTTCGTGTCAGCAGGTAACAAAGGCCACGGGATGAATCAAGGGGAGAAGGTATTGTCAAGTATGACGAACCAGTCGAAAGGACGGTCGCCGAGTTACGTCGTTGTCTCTTTATAGACTGTCCCCAACTGGTTCCAATAGATCTAAAACAGGGTACCCTAGGATTAGGCGGCGATCCGTTTTAGTCTATTAGTCTGGTTTGTTACTATTGATGGCACTATCACAAACCGGCACCGAAGACTTGGCAAGTGTTGGGACGCCTTCCTATTTGTCTTCCTCGTCAGTAAGAGTAAGGCAGGTGTCAAACCGCGGATGAGACGGTGTACGACTTCAACAAATGCAGATTGTCCATGAAGGAAGAGTACATACATATGCAGGTGTAGTAGTAATATGGCAGGAGAGCTTCAGAGAGGAAGAGTGGCGGCAGCAGTGTGCTGCAGGCAAGTCTGCAAGTGGAGAGAAAACCCTCCAAAGTACGAGGCAGAAACCTAGGGGTTTCGGAACAGAAATGGGGTATTTGAAGCTATCAATACGGAACAGATATCGAAAGCAGACCGTACGCACATATGTAGAAACATGCAGTTGTCTCATGTGGGATGATGGAGGCTAGCGAACGTAGTAAGAGATCATCCGAATTGGCAGTTACAGGCGCCATCCAGGTAGGCATTAGGTCATTAGCGGGACGAGCGATAATTGAGGTCATAAACAACACGCCGACGATACAAGGCCCGCGCTGCCGAGAATAGTCCGCAGCAGACGACGAGTGGATTCTCTGGTGAAAAAGGAGCCGAGTTGGCTGACTTGTCGTATGACGGGTGATAAGAGAAACAACCTCAGAAACGACAACGACAGCAACATGAACAGCGCGGTCGTCCGGCTCCAGAGTATCGTAGACAGGTCTTTAATATATCCAGAGTTCGTTCGGTAGCAACCTCTAGCGCAGCATATATGCAAAGTGCCTACTGTGGTTAAACCTTCGCCTCGAAAGACGTGTTGCTGTTGTCGCAGATAAAGTGCATCCTTGGCTTTCTCCTCTCCGCCCAGACCCAAGGTTTATATGACCAATAAGGTAATTTGATATCGACCTTAACTTCACCTGCCAACTTGAGCTGGAAGAAAGCTCGAGGCCAACCTGACTGGGCCGGATGTTGATGGTCAACTTTCAAAATTTAATTAGCAACTGCAGGCTAATACGAAGAAGAAGCCTATGGAATAGCGGCCAGGGCTTCTCCAGCATGGAGACTTCTGAGCGTTTAAAGTTGCTGTGCATGTTGAACAGGAAGATCTCCCCGTTGATACGGAGGCCGACATCATCGTACAGATATAGCGGCGGAAAAATAGGCTCCCTATTTGAAATGTGCGAAGTCGGACGGTTCCGCAATTAGATAAGACCCGGTTCGTACAGGGTTAGCTTCGCGTCTCACCTCTTCGATGGCTGGCAACAAGCGGATGAACGGGTCGCCCACCGGCAGAAGGAGGCGATCGAATCGCCCTCACTCAGTTGTTGCTGTAACTACCTAGTTAGTTCACTAGGAGGGCCATTTCCTTGGCCTCTTTTGTCAAAATAATCTGCCCTTGTTCACCGAGGGCCGGACTTTGATTTGTTTGCTCCGACGAAACGAATAGACTGGTCTAGGTCCCCTATACCTTGCTTTCTTGATCTGCGCAATGGTGTGAGTCGCTCGGACTAAGGTAATTATACAATGCGGCGTCGAAGGCGTTCGACTGACCGGATCTGTGCTGCAGTTTCCCGTGGCCCCCCACGGACGGTTCTCTGCTTGCCCCGCATCGCTCCCCAGACTGTTAATTGGATAGGCACTTCAAGGATTACCTACAGGTGGTCGAAATTGCCCTTAAAAATCCTAGAAGTTAAAAATTTTGTCAAGCGGGAGGCGCATTGCGGCAAATCATTTCCATCGAGCGTTTGTTCAGGCTCGTCTCTATATATAACCTGGCGACTTGGTAACGTGCCTGCCGGTTACATGGGCTATGAACAAATATACCCTGACATGGAGGATCTGCAGACCCCTTTGGGAGTTTCGAAGAAAGGCCGACACTAGTTAAGCGCTTGCTGAGGTAATAAAGCCTAAGGGCAGAAAAAAACGTACGGGAAGGACCCTGGATTTTCGAAATCTCCACAACAGGACCAGCGGGTGGCAGAGGTTAGGCAAGCGGGGATTGGTGGAGCATCAACGCAAATATCTCGGGTTCCTTTTCGGTCGCACCCGAGGCGATCATGTAACTTACATACTACTACATGTATGTAGTTACTTATGAAGCGCCCCAGGTGTTTTCTTGCGACCTGGGCTCGAACCCGCCCGTGCTCCGGCTGCCCGATTTTACCGCGGCTCAGCAGCTACAGCTGCCATTTGCATTGTCGGGCCGCAGACAAGGGAGCTGCAGGACTGTCGCATTTCGTGATGCAGGTGATGGTAACAAGCAGTCAAATCAAGCCTGCATGTGCGGGTGGATGTGGGTCCGGCGGTTAATGTGCGTATTGTACAATTTTCCGATGCGCGTCAAACCGCATCCCAGGTACGAAGTACTGCAATATCTGACGGAGCCGCTTTGGAGCTTCAAGCCTCCATCATACGATCCAGCAACTGCCCCCCGCTGAGACATCGCGAGACCCAGGAGATTCCCTCAGAGGGAGTCGGTAACTCGCGACATGTCAGCACCAGCAGAGGAGGCTTCGAGACGGGAGAAGGAATCTCGTCGGAACCCGACGAAGCCTAGGCAAGCTGCAGAGCCGAGCTGGTTCAAGATCCCCGCTCCCCTCGCTCGCTTGTTCAAGAAGTTTCCCCTCCTGACATATCCCCCCAATGAACTTCCTGCCCGCTCGCCAAAATCCAGAGACGTCGCGACGCTCTACGTCTTCATCTCGGATCAAGATGCCTTGACGGGTCTGCCAAGTTTCAACCCTTCTTGTCTGAAGTGGCAGGTATGCGGCCAGCATTCCTCTTATATGCATGCAATTATTGGGTACATGCATACTGATATGAACTGAAGGCATTTCTTAGGCTCGCGGGGGTTGAATTCCGCGTGGTATCTTCCAACAACCATGCCTCCCCAACGGGTGCATTGCCGTTCCTTATTCCTCCGGCGAAGCTGGATGATCCCAAGTCGCAGACACCCATACCTTCGAGCAAACTCGAGCAATGGGGTCTTGACAATGGCACGTCGAAGCTGCCCGATGTTCCCAGCCGGAAGCTGGAAGTCTATGAGGCGCTACTCGACCATCGGATACGAGTTGCATGGCTATACACTCTGTACCTCTCGCCCCTAAACTCTGGCCTCCTATCACAACTTTACGCTGCGCCTAATTCAGCGTCACAGATCGTCAAGACGACGATATTGTGCCAGTTGAGGCATGCAGCCGAAACAGAAATCAGGAAGTCGTCGGGCAAGCCTGCCGTGAACCCAGCCACGATATACGACAGCGCCAGGGAAGCATTCGAAGCGTTGGCCGTTGTATTGGGATCAGATCCTTGGTTCTTCAAAAGTCCGGAACCTACTCTGTTTGATGCGACCCTCTTCTCTTACACACATCTCATCCTAGATGAAAGTTTGGGGTGGGAAGACCGGCGGCTTAATGAGATCGTACAAGAGTTCCCTAGCCTAGTACAGCATCGGGATAGGATGTTGCAGAGATGTTGGCCATCATTAGCATAAATAACGACGTTGACGTGCTAACTTAGACCAGCTGTCGTATTCAGCGTCCTGAAGCTGCGCGTCCTACCCTGACTTTACCTCGAGATACGTGTGCTGGACAAGCTATGGGACTAGAACATATGTACAACGCGCCCAATGCACCGTATATAAGTGATATGGCGATGGTACAGCGTTGGTTTACCGGTTCAGACCTTTCACAGCCGGCGCCATCATCAGATCTAAGAGCCCAGATGGTTCTAGGACAGCAGCTCCCCCCGCTGGCATCCCTCTGAACCCGCTCTCCCGCCTCCGGAGCGACGGCGGGCCGCTTGCATAGGGGATACCGTGGTCCGCTTCTCCTAAGTACAGCGAGCCTTGTCGTTGAGTAAACGCCGAGCGTTTATGGAGCTATGTGGTTGA
This sequence comes from Monosporascus sp. GIB2, assembly GCA_004155935.1. Lineage (NCBI taxonomy): Eukaryota > Fungi > Ascomycota > Sordariomycetes > Xylariales > Monosporascus > Monosporascus sp. GIB2. The sequence goes on along the minus strand of QJNV01000304.1, from coordinate 144 downwards.
CAACGGGGCCTTTTTATGATGCTAGATATCGGTCAGTGTGGATTAGGGGTCAAATGCACGGAGGACTACGGGGGCATCGAACGAGTCTGCGAGCCTATCATTCAGGCTACGAACACCTACCACCGCGGCGGTGGGGGGGGGGGG
>QJNV01000303.1:0-77464 GCA_004155935.1 Monosporascus sp. GIB2 | reverse complement strand
ATGGGGATTCGTGGAAGCGCATCGAGATTTCGACTTAGGCGAGCAGTCGGGATTTCATCTCCTGATTCACATACATTAACCATCCCCGTCTGATAGTGATAACTATACGTGGTTATTGACACCTGACAATCTCATCCTCTGGACTGAAGGCTCTGGCCATATTTGTCGTGACATGTATTACTGCTTTTGCAGTAGGGACGGAAGGCATTCGCAGGAAGGGGGAGAGAAGGTAAAGAGTGATGCTCTCTGTGTGGAGCTCTGGGCTACGAGACTTATTGAGCATGCGAAAACTCATAATCGCCCCTTACGATCGTGACTATGCCTGTTAATTTTGAAGGGAGGCATTGAAATCTTAGTGGGATTCGAAATAGTCTAACTGTATTTACTGCGTGCTCTATTATCACAGACTTCACAGCTTTGATTTCGTTATGTCCTGAACAGCGATTAGTCGACCCTCCATGCCGCGTAGCATTACAGCCCGTCAATGTACCTTCTCGAGGCTCGCCTCCCTGGGAACCCAGTCGAGCCCCTTCTGCTCGCTCACCAGGGTGAACATCTTCCCTTCGTCGATGACGGCCTCCAGGTTCCTGAGGACCAGCAGCTCCATGTCGCGCTGGGTCTCGTAGGTGCTGGTGCCGAGGTGGGGCACGAGGAAGGCGCGGTCGCTTGCGAGCAGGCCCGGGTGGACCTCAGGCTCGTTCTCGAAGACATCGAGGCCAATGGCGGCGACGTGGCCCGACTCTAGGGCATCGGCGAGGGCGGCCTCGTCGATGAGCGCGCCGCGCGCCGTGTTGACGATCACGACGCCCTTCTTCATCCGCGAGAGCTCTGGCGCGCCGATGATGTGGCGCGTCTGCGCGTTAAGGGCGAGGTTCAGCGATAGCACGTCGGAGCCCGAGAGCAGCTCGTCGAATGACACGTAGCGTGCGCCGTCCTCGAGCGCCGGGTCCAGCCGCCGCCGGTTGTGGTACGCGATCTCCATGCCGAAAGCGCGCGCTCGCTTAGCCATCGCGCGCCCGATGCCGCCCATCCCCAGGATTCCGAGCACCTTACCCCTAGGGTCGTGGCCGAGCCGGGCCTTGCCCTTCCATTGCCCCGCCCGTAGCGCCGTGTATGGCACGTGGACTTGCCGCATAGCCCCGAGGAGCAAGAACATGCCGATGTCGGCGGTCGAGTCGTCGACGGCCATGGGGGTCGACGAGACGGCAATCCTGCGCCTGGTACAGGCGTCGATGTCCACGTTGTCATAGCCGGCGCCGTTGTGGGCGATGTACTTCCACGACTCCGGGAGCGCCGAGATGAGCTCCGCGTCGAAGGGCCCTGTCACGGCCACGGACGCGTTCGAGCGGTAGCAGCCGCGCACCGCGTCGTACGTGCCGTTTCGGCAGTTCTCCAGGAACTGCTCGCGCTTCCCCTTGCGGAACTCGAGCAGGTTGTACTTGCTGCCCAGCGACTTCCACTCGTCGTTGCAGTGCGTCAAACCTCCGATGAGGAGGACCGTCGGCTTGGTGGAGGATGGCATAGTCATAATCAAACGCCGCCCGATGAATGCGGAGTTGAAAACCCTCTTGCTCGCCTTTGCACTGTCCAGGAGCTTGACGCAGACGCTGTTCTGCAATATGGGTGTCCTCAGCATTAGGTGTCGGTAAGATTGTATCTTGTAGTGTTAGAAAAATAACTAACTGCATGTACAGCTCAGCGACTCTACTGTATACTAGGCAGGTACCTGTCGTTGCCCGGCTCGGCTTCTATTCGGCTGCTACGTATGCGGAGAGAATTTGCGGAATGTCTAATTGGCAAGTTCGGCCTTTTGATACCGCGAACATAACTCAATTGACAGAGCTGCTAGCTTAATCGTTTAGGCGACCTGATGAACCCGAAAAGTTATCTACTTCTTTCTACCCGTTACAGTAGGCCGTTCATAGGCCTATTCAGCTGCTGAATTACCTTACCTAAACAGGACAATCAACCCACCTGCGCTAGCAATATCTTCCATGTTTATCATATCCAGAATTTGGCAGCGTGAATGGGGTATCGGATATTCCTTGGTTTGATATGGCTCTGTCACAGCAGAATCCAAACACTGGGATCTGGGGATCGCGACAGTTCATGTTGCTGTAGATGGAAAATTCCTAGGAAGCTATAAGACCGTACAAACCCCATTCCACCTCATTTGTATCGCGTCTTTCCCATACCTATGCAGGTAGCACGAATCCGCGGAGGCCACGGGATCGGAGGAATGCAGATTCATGCTGCTTCCTCCATCAGCATCATAATTGCTCGTTTAGGCAAGCCTAGGTCCCCGGGCAATCCCCGCGGCAGGAGCCTCGATAGATTTTAGGTTCTCTCTGCACCTGTGCCAATCGAGTATGCAACAGAATATGTGCAAGTCGTATATCCCGCTTCGACCAAACAAGGAGGATTGACCATTTAATGCGTACTACCAAGTACGTAGTATAAAAATAGCCTGGGGGATCAAGAAGCATGTATGATGGTAAATTAGCGGGCACTGCCAAGGGTTGATCTTATACCGTGACGTGAATGAATCTGAGACTGCCCCTGGTCTTGTACGCTAGCCGGTTAGCGTAAAGATGTGCTATATTTGGGAAATTGTGCCTGAAGCTTGGATGAAGGGGCGCCTCAAGTGCAAGCCACTCCCGTGAGAGTTTGGTAGGGCTGACATCCCACCTACCGCACTGGGATGCTACCAAGCTCAAGCTCCATTGGTTTTGTCTGTGTGTTACTGCGACTTGTCTCTGGTAATTCTTTGAGAGGAGTTAATGAATCGGCCTAGAGCTAGATGGTAGGGAGATAGGCTCCTACGCAGAGGTTGGAATGGATGCTCATTGGCTGAAGTAACAGCCCCTGATAACCACAACCAAATATAACGGCCTTCCAGTAAAATGCCGACGTGCAACTGTGGGTTTGGAGTATGGCCCAGCACGACGAGTCTTTAGTTCCTTCAGAGTCACCTATAAACATTCTTCATAGGCAAGATGCCTCCCTACGCCTTATATTTAAGGCTGTCCCACATTTATGGCTGCATCTTCTCCTGTCGATCATCTGCCGGATACATAACAGCTCTCCACAGCAAACTTTTCCACTGCGTGGCTGGCCAGGCGGTCCGCAAAATATACTGCAAATGAAGTGATCTTATCGCCTGAGTTCAAAGAGTTATACAAAACGAAAAAAATCGAGTAATCAAGAAAACATATATATTTTTGGAACGTTTCGTCAATATTCTACGAACTTATATTCTAATTCTTTTCAATATCCTTCTAATTGGTCACGTAATGGAGTTGTAAATTTTCTAGGTATTCTTGGATAATCCGCAATCTATTTTGCGGACCGCCTGCTTGCATGGGCTGAGCGGGGATCCTCACTCGACAGCCTTTCCTACAGCACCGCCGATAATTATGCGTTGACCATTGTGGGTACGGAGGCGTGCAGCATCCCGTGAGGCTTTGATTGCTTACTGCGGAGCTATGAATGGGACTCTCCGAGTGGCGCTTCAACGAGGTAATTTCGTCCTTATATGGAAAGGACGTGCTATATTGGGTTTTAAGCCTCGAAGCTTGACCTTAAGCTTTGATGGATCTCCTCTGCCGCTGATATTCAAACATCTTGGCAGGCTTGTTCTCGCCCACCTCTCACCCCCGCTGGCCGTCATGCCATAGCCAAGGAGGGGCAAGCTGCCAGACTGGTTGGGTCGCATCATGCCTATATCTGGTAGGTAACGCGGGCAAGCTCAACTCGATGCCGTGTTTCGGTATCACAGACGATATCCCATCCCGACGAACCCATTGGCCGGTCGTCATGCTCATATGCTTTCCTATCATCGATTCCCGGTAAATTATAGTCTGGGTTGTTCGACCGCTCACATTCCGCCCGAGGATGATCGCTAGGAGTCTCTACGAACGGGCCTCGGTGATGGTGCTGGTTGAGGAAACACTCTTCCGTTGAAGCACTCGTAAACCACCTCCTCTCCGATGGATCGGAATTGAGATCAACAACGCTGCCGACTTATGATCGGTCCGTACAAGGGGTGCAGACTAGATACCGGGCCCACATCTTGGCAGAGGCTTACGTATCTTGACTCCTGCACAATAACTACCAATAAGTCTCTTACTTCTTTAGCGGGGACAAATGAAAAGAACTATGCAGGCTCAGTGACAGAATAAATTGAAAACCCCGTGCATATACGAAGCTACAAAACAAAACGCGCACGGGGCGCTCGGATGGCGATGATGGACCATTGGACATATCGGAGAGCTCGTCGACACATACATTCCACATGCCAGTTGTGTGCTACCCAAGGTAGCACGCGTAGGTACCTGTACCCACATAAACATAAGCTCATGGCATCTCCACATTCGGAATCGGCAGTGCGCATCCTCTTTTCTAATAAGGGTGCCGCGCAGTGGCCGATCTCCGGCTCCAGCGCATGAGCCTCCTCCCGATTCGCGCAAGCGGTAGAGAGCCCCTTACACGCTCCATCGCGACTCCCGTTGGTAAGTGGTTGAAAGTTGAAACGCCCGTTTTCCTTCTATGATTAGCTTGAATAAAACGCCTTGGTTTACTCCCGCTTACCAGCCTACCAGCTTCGCCTTCCAGATACGGCAGTTTGATAGCACATAATGGGATTGCCGCACTGGATCCATCGGGATCAGGGATCACCGGCTGGACCGCCCGTGGCTCTGCCGCGCTTGTTTAATGGGAGCACAACGCTGACCCGCTGGGGTTCTCTCCAGTCATGTCACTGTGTGGTCGGTCCCGTATTGCCCCTGTATTCCTTGTCTGTGTTCTCCTCCGATGGGTTGATATAAAGGTGCCGCCGCCCGCGTCCAACGAGGAGGCTCATGCCATCTTGTCATTCCCATCTCCACAGCCCCAGATAACGGCTACACAACACAAGTCGGCCTCCGTTCTTTGGTTTCTTTATCTGCTTCTGTCTTCGTTTCCCTTCGATACACTCTCTTTCTGTTCCTTCTTGTGCCAAGGCAATAGTTAAAGATACCCGCTTTCTACTTTCAACAACAACAACATGGTCGCAATCAAGCAATTGGCCCTGTTTGCGGCCACTCTTGCCTCTGCCGTTTCCGCCCTCCCGAAGCCGGCTCCCTTCCCGAGAGCAGACCTGGACATCATCCCCGGCAGGTGGATCATCACGCTGAAGAACGGCCTGGAGCCGAGCGCCGTCGAGTCGCACATCCACTTCGCCTCCGCCGTACATGCGCGAAGCGGTAGCGGATTCTGGGGTATCCTGAAGAAGTGGAACATCAAGTCCTGGAACGGCTACAGCGCCCACTTTGACGATGTCACCATCGAGCAGATCCGCCAGGACTCCTCCGTCCTGGCCGTCGAGCCGGACCGCGTCCGCCACCTCCTGGCCCTTGAGACGCAGCCGAACGCCCCGTGGGGCCTAGCGTCGATCTCGCACAGGTCGTCCAACGGAACCAGCGGATCCACGTACGCCTATGACTCGGTTGCCGGCGAGGGCCAGTTCGCGTACATCATCGACACCGGTCTCCAGACCACGCACGAAGAGTTCGAGGGCAGCCGCGCGGTGTTGGGATACAACGCCGTTGACGACACTGAGTTCAGGGACATCGACGGCCATGGGACCCACGTCGCGGGCACGATCTGCGGCAAGACCTACGGCGTCGCCAAGAAGGCCACCTGCGTCTCGATCAAGGTCTTCAACGGCGGCGAGGCGACCACCGAGACCATCCTCGAGGGCTACCAGTGGGCCGTCAACAACATCACGGCCGAGGGCCGCGAGGCCAGCTCTGTCATTAGCATGTCCCTCGGCGGCTCCAAGTCGGAGGCCGAGAACAGCGCCGTCGAGGCCGCCTTCGAGCAGGGCATCCTGACAATCGTGGCCTCGGGCAACGACGACCAGGACGCGTCGCTGTATTCGCCGGCCTCGGCCCCCAGCGCGATCACCGTGGGCGCCGCCGACGTCAACAACGCCCGCGCCAGCTTCAGCAACTGGGGCGACGTCGTCGACATCTTCGCTCCCGGCGTCGACGTCGAGTCGGCCTGGATCGGCGGCGACTCCGCGACCAACATCATCTCCGGCACCTCGATGGCCACCCCGCACGTCGCCGGCCTGGTTCTCTACCTCAAGAGCCTCTTCCCCGGCGAGCTCGATGACCCTGCCGCGGCCACCGAGAAGCTGCTCAGCCTGGCCGTCCCCGGCGTCAGGGACCCCAAGGGCGCCGACATTCGGGCCTACAACGGCAACGGCAGGTAAAAAGCTGTCGGTTCCCGTGGTATGTATATACAGTCCAATTACACAGGGACTAGGCAAAATCCCCAAGAATTTTATTTGCTACAAGATAGGGGGTACATGTGATGTCTGGGGAGAGAATCACGACGGGCGGGGCTGGCGGGATGGGGGATTCAGCGTTTATCGCGTTTATGGTTTTGCACACCTTCGGCGCTTGGCACAAGTAAACTACCTCTTATGACTATGATCTGGATTCTTGGCTGGCTCGGATGCAACTTGTATACACATGCAGATGATTTCGGACATCGCTTTACATTTTTAGATTCTGTGCCATGTATTTTTATTTCAATCGATTCTTCGAACTGCCTCTGCGCAGCCGCCGCGCCTTCTTCGTGGTTGGCACAAGCGCCGCAACGTGCATTCTTCAAGGCGTATCCGCGCGGTGCGCGTGTATCTTGAACCTTAAAACAACCGCCAGTCTTCTATGCCAGGCGACTGACGGCGCTAGCGCAAGCCACCCCCCGCGCCTAACTTGATTGGTGGGTGGTCCCATGCTTCCCCGCGTGTTCGTGGCACGCTTCAATGGCGCCCGCCGTTTTGCTCACTCACACATGGGTTGGCTTGCACGGCCTGAAACCACTCCCACGTCTTAGTAGGGCACACAGGAAACGCGGGCAGAGACGGATCTATCGCCGGAACTCTCTTTCTGTTGTGAACGCATATGACGGCCTAGCTATCTGGTCTCTGCTGAAATAGGAATCCGCGGCTCACCAACCGACCACAGAGATGGCCGACCCGTCCCTCGCATCTGTACGCTCTTAAATCTAGCTAGGGGACGGCCACCTCCTGGATATCTAAATCATGGTAAGCCTGCTGATGGCTTAGCCAGGACGGATGCCGCATCTTTGACTTAGGCGAGCCCACGCACTCCCCCATCCCCCATATACCAGGGCTATCGCGGTTGCTATCTTGTTCGCCAATATCCAGCACTTTCCTGGTCGGCCCGGGGATGAGGCGAGCCGAAGAAAGGGGAACGGGATTCCGGCCAGACACCTGGAACACATCACTCTCCCAGTTCTCGTCAAATGCAGTTAGCCCCTAGCCGTAAACATAAGAATAAAGAGAAGGTCATGCCCGAGCAGTGCGGTCGAATATGCTGGAACTTGAAGTATATCCATTGCAGTAATACGGGCTGGGATGCTAAGTAAGGACAAGGCATAACATAACACTCACCCACGTACCCCGACCTCGTCGCCTTCTCAGGCTTCCGATTCTAAAGCTGCCTCAAATGCAAGTAACTGTTCATCCTCCCGCATCCTGTCCACGCCTCGCTTTATACCTTCTAATGTCAGCAGTTATACTGATTTTCGTTGAAAGCAGTGGAAGGGCTGTGGTTCGTGGCCCTAGGATTGCAAGGACAAAGGCGGTGGTGACAGCCTATACGTGGCTGCCTCCACCCCCTGTGGCAGATGAGTAACCTAGAACAGCAACCAATACTGAAGCATGGCAACGATTTGCCGACATCTGAGCTAAAATAAGGCTTGACCTGGCAAAGCACCATTTAATCGCCGCGTCATTCTCGGCCTTTTAGGATTGATTCTTTCCCCGGGGCGCAACCTCCACGGAGAAAGTATCCGCGCCGGCAGTCAAAACTAGGAATAGCAATCACCGGCGCGTAATACAGGTTCATAAGCCCAAGGAGGTAGAACATGAGTCACGATGAGTTACTGCTGCTCTGTAGTCTATTCCTGGAATTCGCACGAAGCAAACCATAAGATACATAGTTTCACAGGAAGGGCAAACTCAGGGGTTGGATCTCCGTAGCACGCCTCATGTATGTCAGAGCTAGCCTTAGAAATATAGGGCAAACAAGGAGGTTTGTTGTTTTCCTCCTGGAATTACACAACTCCATCACTGCAGTGTTGAATTATTTAAACAGTCCCTCTACCCCTTCAATCACTGTTAATCTATGTTAGACACCGTTTCCACTCATCCCACCCAACAGATATCGTACCTTTCAGCCATGATGTTACCCCCCAGGTATATGTTAAGCCTTGCTCTTATATCTTACCAAACTCTGGCCACTCCGCCCGAGACGAGAGGCGGTGTCATCACCTTCGACGTGCCTGCAGGCCACGGCTGGAACGGTACGGTAGTGGTTGACAGACTGAAGGTCACAGGGTATCTCGAAAAGGAGGTAGGAATGAGCCTGGAAAGGTTCATAGCATATCTGCGGCAAGCCCCGCCGCCGCAAACGAAGGCAGAGTACAGGTTCCCCGAGGGCAGCGGGATGGAGGGCTCTTCCGTAACCTGGGAGCCCGACGAGCTCCAGACGACGTATGACGAATTCGTCCGTAACGGCAGCAAAAGCGAAATTGATTGCGACTGCGATTGCTGCTGGATTATGTGCCTCGCTGTAAGCTGGATCCCGCCGCTCTGGGTTGGGTAAGTGACGAGTCCCTCCTGAGACAGTATAGCTCAGATATATACTGACCTTCTTTGACCAGATGCAGTAAGTGTTCTGGGACACCATATGCCTGTTCAAAGCTGTAGTACTTAACAATTCAATAGTGATGGGATGCGTGGCTGGTGGGTGCAAGCCGCATTAAAGGACGAGGGACGCGCTGCGCATTGTAATGCATGAATGGGTGGGTTTTCTTGGTCGGACCATCATACATCGGGAAGACGAAAGGATTCCGCAGTTATTCTCAATCCTCTCCTATTGATGGGTGCCCACTGGTATCGCTCCTATCAGCACGCATGGAATCTCAATAGGAGATATCTGATGTGGGGAACTATAATTGGTATCGGCAGGCATCTATAGTTTTGAACAAGGTCATAACAGTATTGCATGTTACCTCACAAAACTCTCAGCAATAGTCTCAACCTCTAATCATGAAAGTCTCGGTACCAACATCTCCCTCAACCTGATTTCCCACCACAGAGCGACAACCCACTGCACAACATTATGAAAGGTGGGATGTCAGTCTCCATGAACCTCCCGTACATCGGTCTTTCAACCATCCATCCCTAAAGCGGGGAAGATGGGACTAAACCGAAAATCGCGCCAGGTGTGCTCCGTGGAGTGGTATAATATGAATACAAGCGTCCCCCATTGTCTGGGTATCTGGTGCAAAACCACTTTTCCTTGTCGCCAATAACCTGAGATAGTATCTCAGGGAGAGGAGGACGAAACACTCTACCTCCGCAACGCTATTCGTTAGAAGCCGATCAGTCTATCTCCCCTGATGATGTTTCGGATGCCGTTCTGGGCCTTCTCGAAGCGGGTAAAGCCACAGCTCTCACTCTCGAGATGGTTCATGACACCAGCGAGACTAGTGAAGTCCCGTCCACAGCCCGCACGGTTGGGGCAATGGTAGAGGTTCTGCTGGTCTAAGAGGACGGTTTGCGTCAGTGACACTCAAGGGCCCAAAATCGAAGGAGAGTTTCTACATACGGACAGGAGAGCTCAGGTGCTGGTTGAGCCCATGGCGCGTCGTAAATTCCCGGTGGCAGATATAACACTCCCAGCCGTCTCCGTTCCAAGCGCGGTCGGTGGCTTCGTAGCGGGACGAGGGCTTCCAGTCGATGAGCTTCTTTGAGATGAGACCGTTCGGGTCCTTCGACCGCACGATCTTGTAAATCACGTCTCGGTCTATGAAAGGGGCTTGCGGACATGAGCCGGTTTCCAGATGGTGCGAGAGTCCTGTTGCGGATGTATAAGATTGTTTGCAGAAAGGGCATTGGATGTTAGTTCCGCGATGGGTACGCGAGTTGAGATGCTGGGATTGGACTGTCAGCTTAGAGACGCACAGCAACAGGAGTAAGATATTCCCACCATCTTGATGGCATTGTAGTCGGCGAAAGTGCGGTTACAAGGAGTACAGTGATGATGATAGTCGATTACATGCTCCTTGACTTGTTCCACGGTAGGCCATGTCTCGTCACACAGGGGACAGTCATAACGCCAATGGTTGCGATCGTTCATATGCTGGACGACAGCGCTGCGGCTCCCGAAAAACCGGCAGCACCGATCGCACTCGTGGGTCGGATAATCGTGGTTTACAGCATCAATATGCTGCTCCCGGGAGCGTTGGGAGCCAAACTCCCGATAGCAGGTCCCGCAGGTCCACGGCATCTTAGTAGTTTGGGACAGACACGGAAGGTCTTTAGCTGGAAAATTAGGTCGAATGGAAATGTAATGATACTACTACCGTATTGTAAATACAACGGATGACACGCGTGGTAGAAGCACCTGGCATCGACCTGGAAGCACTAAGGCACCCAACTCAAGGCTGCAGCGCAAGATCTGAGAACGTTGCCTCGACTACCAGTTCAGTGTGTACAGTACGTACATTTGAGATACAGTGTCAAATAGTGAAGCATTAAGCCATACCGGGGAACCGACCAGGGGCTTGTCATGCACTCAAAGTCCTTGGCTTACCAGACAATATATACACAGAAAGAACGACTGTTTCTTTCATCACATGTCGGACTGCTAAACTGTCAGACCCAGCTAAAGTCGATCAAATAACTAGAGGGGGCGCACGTACCAATGCACACCCCCCCCATTTGCACACCTCGAATTTTAAAACCTTTAATTTTTAAACTCCAATAACTTAATAATTACCATGGCAAATAAAAAATAATGGATATAATGTTATAAAACAGTTTTCAAATTTAATATTAACGATATAATATAAAGGATTTTTTAACGATATTATGTTAAAATGTAAGTATAAATTAAATAATTAATAATAATAATAATAAAAAAGAATTTTAAATAATAAAAATTATATATATATATATATATTTAAAATAAGTTATAATAATATTTAGCAAAAAAATTACAAAAAATAAAATACTTATATAATATATTATATATACAAAAATACTAATATATACCGTTTTAATTTATATAATAATAAAACTATCAAAATATATTAAATCGAAAAAAATTAAAATAACAATTATAATTCCAAATAATTATAAACATACTAATTACGTATTAAAAGTTTAAATGTAAGTATTTAAAATATATAATATATGTTAATTTATAAATAAATATTATTTTTTATTTCGAAATAAAATAATTAATTAAAATTAATTAAAAAAATTATAAATAATTATATTTATAATATAACAAAACTTAAAATTTCATATAATATTATTTATATTATATGTAACTAAATGCTTTAAAAAATATTATTTTAAATTATAAAAATAAAATATAGTAAATATTATAAACGAATATATAATAATATAATATTTATTTTCGTTATTTTATAATTTTATTTTATAATTTAATTTTTTATAAAATTAAAACATTTATATTTTAACGGTTATATATATTATTAATTCAAAATAAGTTTTAAGTAAAAAATTAATATTTAAAGTATTATTTTACGGTTTCTCTTTTTAATTTTTAATTTTATTATATTTATACTTAATTTTATATCGATATTATATATTATATTACATTTATAAAAATTAATTTAAATTATAATATATTATATTTATATTAATATTTTATGTTAAACTTCGTTTTTCGCTTTATAATATAATAGCCATTATTTAAAATTTATTATGGCGGTTATAAAATTATTAAAGTTTAAATTATAAAGGTTTTAAAATTCGAGATATGTAAATAAGGAGGGTATATATTAGTACGTACGCCCTTTTTAAACCTTGGTTTCCTTTAATCAGCTACTAAAAAGGAATAACTTTATATACTTAAGGTCTCGTTTTCTCTTACTTATAAATGTATTTACCTAGATTAAAAGAGGGTTTACCACCTTTATTTTCTGTAGAAGACCTTCTAGAGGTTATGCAACCTTTGATATATACACTTCTTTAGTTATATGCTTCAGTGCGTGATGCAGGGTCTCACATAACCTAGGTCAGCAACTTGTGGAAATGAGCCACCCTATTCCGGCTATGTTTTATTTTTCCTAGCCACCTTAACAACTGTCAGCTTCCTAATAACCTGTAAAATGCCCACCTATGCGCCCTTGCCTTATTGCCTGCCCTAATCTAGTACACCTGATATTGTATGTATTTTGCAACGGTTTAGATTAATATCAACATTATAATAATGTAGTTATTAAATATAAAGTTAGGAGAAATGTAATGTATTATAATTATATTTAAGGAAATTAATTAATCCTCCGTTAAGTTAATAAGTTTTTGGCTTTCCTGACCTCCCGCGTACCCCGTTACAAACAATTGCGATGAGAAATCGCGATATTGGAAAGCGTGGATTTGATTAGATATTGTACTTAAGCCCTTTAGCTTTTGTGAGACGGGGTGGCAAAGCTTGGCCTCATACAACTTACACCAAAGTGGGCAGCTGCTTAAGGTGGCAGGAAAAATAAAATATAGCCGAAATAGGGTGGCTCGTAGAAATTACTGCAAGATAGTGGGTAGCTGTGGGCTAGAGTGAGGTGATCACCGACCAGTCTCAGAGCGGATTCCAAGAAGCGAGTGTACTACCTAGGTTACTTCCATCCGGCATGTCTTGCTAGCTGCCAGAGGGTTATTTGTACTAGTAGGTGGGTCGGCGGCTGGTCGGCTACTGTCAGATATAAGGGACATCAGTTGTTCTTATATTGATTATTCGTTGCAGGTGCTCTAAAACGCGCACTGCACTTTAAGGTGATCTAGTCCCGGAACATATATGCTCCGATTAGAGGGATTTTTTAATATACGAGGTGTTAACGCACCTTTGTTAACTAACATATCCCTTTAACGCTTTGATATATTTACGGCGTTAATCGTTACTATTTCTAAAGCTATAATTTTCTATTTTATCTTTTCTCCAGGGATTAAGTGTTTTTAATTAGTTAATTTTTTTTTAGAAATTATTCGTAAGGTGTTTTTTTGCTAATCGAAGGTTTTTATAATATTTACTAATTTTAATTATTTTTTAAAATGCCGAAAAGGATTACATAATAGGGTTTTAATTAGTCCGTTAATTAGTATATCGTTTGTAAGCGTATAATTTATTTTAATTAAGTTTTCTTTATCGCTTTTCGTAATTAATAGTTATATGTATTTATATACCGCAATTTCGTTATTAATAAGGCGATATCGGCGGTAATAAGTTGTATAGTTTGTTAATTATTGTATTATATATTTAACGGTTTGATATTTAAGGCAATTCTTAATTTTTTAATTAGTTAAAAGTTAAATAAGGTTATTTATATAACTTGTATAAAAAATAATAATTCTGTTTTTGTTATAAAAATAGTTATTATATTTTGCTTATTTACTTGTTATCTTATTATTTTTTCGAATAACTTTATAACGTAAGTTTAGGAGTTTTTTTGGTCGATCGTATTATTTGCAAAAAAAACGTCGCTTTAGGTATTTAACGAATTTTTACCCCCGAATTGTAACGTTAACGTTTTGGTTCCGATTAGGTATAATATAATTTAGTTAGTAATTTTATAATATACGTCGTTAAGGTTTAGGTTAAATCGAATAAGTTAGGATATCGTAAAAGATATATCGGGTCGCGTATTAATTGTTATGAATAAAATAGAACCGATTTTTTTTGGTATTTATTAATAAATTTTAAAAAAGTTAAATTAGGATTCGGTAATAGTTTAACCTTAGTTATAGACGTTTTTAAGAAGTTATTTAAATTTTCTTTAAAAATTAGGTTAATTAATTTATTTATAAAGTCGGATTAGGATAATTAGATTTTTTTTATTAAGTTTGTTTTTGATTATTTCGATACCAAAAAATTATTATAAGTTTTTTTTAAGAGTATATCGTTTTCGTATTTATTAAATTAATTAATCGACGAAGTTTTGAAAACTTTTTTTCGTAATATATTGTAATAATATCGTTTACAAAAAAGAAGATACGTACTTTTTAATGAATAAAATAATAAGGTTCGTAAGAAATGGGGTTAAGTTTTAACTTTTTAAGTATTCCAGTAAAGTTTTTTATAGTAAAAGTAATTTTTTATTATTTATATAATACTTTTTTAATTAAGAAAATTTTGTTATATTGCGGGTATTTTAAGGGCGTTTATATATATATTTTATAAGATAAATTAGTATTTATAAAGGCGTTTATAACGTTATATTGCTTAAGTTTTAGATTGAATTTAACCGTAATAACGATTAAAACTTAAAACGAGTTTTGTATTTTAAGAGCTAATTATATTTATTAAATTTGTAAACGTATATTTATATGCATTTTAAACCTTGTTCCTTTTTAATAAGAAAACTAATTAACGGCTTTTTAAGATTAAATTTTTTTTTAATTTTATAAATAAGCTTTTTCGGCTTTACGGAATATCTCCTTTAATGGGTATGTATTTAGCTTTTTATAGTTTTACGGTGGTAGTGATAAGTTACGTTTATGTATTCAGTTTTACGATTTAAAAGGCTTATATATTTTCGTATTAAAGTTTTTCTGATTAAAGTAACGCGTATTTCGGGTAATTATTTTCTTTAAATTTCTATAATTTACTAGCCGATTATCGATCGTATTAATAAAGTAAATTGATCGTTTTATGTTAAACGTAACTTTTTATATTTAATAATCGTACCGATAATTATTTTTTCAATACGGAATATATAGAGAGCTTACAGTTATAACTCGTAAAGTACTTTCGTTTTTTACCGTTATTTTAGGTTAAATAAAACAATAAAAGCCTAAAATTACCTTTTTATTTTTATCGGTATAACAATTATAATAGTTATTAATGTAAACGTTGGTGGAGGTAATAAGCTAAGGGATGGAAATAATTCGAATATAACGGTTATATAAAAATAATTAATTTTATGCGAATAGGTTTATTTTCTTTTATTTCGTATATTTTGTACGCTTATATTATTTTGGTATTACCCTTTTTAATTAACCGGTAATTAAATTATTCCGTTTAAGTTTTATTTATATTTATATATAAGTAGCCTAAGCCTTAATGAAATAATTTTATTTATCGTAATAACTTTTATAAATTGTTTTTAATAATATGCAAAAAGTGATTTTTTAAGTTTTTTAATATTACCTAAAAAAATAGCTTTTTCGTTAAATTATATATTTTTAATAGCCATAATATTATTAATTAATAGGTTTCAAATTTCGTAAGTATTTATAGATTTGTAACTAATAAGGTAATTAATTTACGTTTTAAGATTTAGCTTTGAAAGTTTTTTTTATAACGGTAGCTGTTATAATGTAAGCTATATAGCTATATATTTGTAGGTAGGTTTATTCAAGTTTCCGATCGAACATTATAATATTATTTTTATACGTTAAATAAATATAGTAAACTTCGTATGGGTTTTACTAAAAAGTGCGTATTTAAGGGTATGGCTATATAAGTATATTATTATTTTAAAGATATATTGTTACGACCTAACAGGAGGGAGGTCTCGGAAATGGTCCCTCTAAACCGAAACAGGATCCAAGTAGGTCAAATCACGTAATGGATCACCAACTCACGAAAAGTGATCCAGTAAGTAAAATCACCAACTTACGAAAAGTAATCCAATAAGTGGGATTACTAACTCACGAGAAATAATCCAATAAACTACGATAAATATATATACGCTCGTTTATTCTTAAGTTAAATAACGACAACTTGTAATACAATTTCGTTACTCAAAATACCCTTAATATTACGAAATATAACTAAATTACTTTATTACTTAATTTCTCATAATATTTTACTAATATGAACCCGTTAACTTAAATTTAATAATTAATTAATTAATTTATCCGTTATACGTTATAAAATTTTATTTAATAATACCGTTAAAACTTAATATTTCGATAATATATTTACTAATAAACAACCGGTTTACGAAATCTCTAAAAATAACAATATAAATTCGGACTAAAAAAAATAATTACCCTTTTTAACTTAAAAAAAATCCTTCAACGTTTAAATCTTATAAATTAACGTATCAACCAACTAAAACGAAATAATATAGAATTTACCTCAACACTTTAAATAATCAAAACCCTTTTAAAATAAGTATAACAAATACTTAAAAAATATCTATCTAAACAACGTTTAACAAAAAACAAAAAAAAATATTAAAACCTTTTAAACTTAAATCCTTTAATAAAACATCAACTAAATTACAATTATTCCTTACTTAATATCGTTTATACTTCGAGTATTTTCCAATTCGACTCGCCATACCTATTTCGCGAATTAAATTTGCAACCGAACAACGTTTAAGATATACGGCTACCTGGTTTAAACCTGCCATAAAAAAACATATTACGGTACCTTTAAAATAACAAAACCTAAAAATAGTATAAATTTATAATAACTACGAAAAATTCGAACAAACCCTATTAAAAACCTTTAAAATAATAAACAAAAAAACAAAAGCTAAAATTAAAATTTAACAATTACGACAAAAAAGATTTACCTCTAACTATAACAACGAATTAATCCAGCTTTCTTTAAAACTTAAGTAAAAATAAAAAACATTAATAACTCGATTTTTTAACGACCTAAATATTTTTTTTTAAAAAAATCAACCACAGTACTTAACTAATTACATCGTAATAACAGTAAATATTAACGACCGTCAATACGTCTAACGAATTTATAATACCAAAAGAAAATACAACAACAAATTACGATATAATACCAACACTAATATATTACAAAAACAAAACACATCTTACGGAACGAAACCCGGACCCATAAAAATTAACATAATACAAAAACAAAATAAATCATAAAATCCCCAAATACAAATCGTCTAAAAAACCCTAACAAAATAAATTATGAACTTTAATACTTACTAAGTAACCGTTAAATAAAAAAAAAAAACTTTTACCATAATCCGTTAATAAAAAACATTACAAAACCCTCCTATCAAAACATATGACAAAACTAAAATAAAACTAAAAAACTATCCCAAACAACCATAAAAAAATAACAATAATAATAAAAAGCTTTATAACAATAATTACAAAATTACTATAAATGGGAAAACTTAACCAAGAAATTATTACCGTCCAAAAAATAACAAAAAAACTATTAATGATATTTAACCTAAACACTTAAAAAATAATTAAAAAATTATAAGGAATAAACAGAAACCGTAACACTAAAAAAACTAAATCCATATAAGTAATTATATTTAATTTATTATATACGAATTAATTATCTTATACATAAACAAAACAAAACTTATATCACTAAACAACTTTTACCTATATAAAATTAAAAGTTTAATTTTACGATACTATAAAAAAAAGATCTAAAAAATCGACGGTAATATCAATAATTATATCAATAAACCGATAAAAAAATATTAACAAAATTATAACCTACAAAAATTAGCCGGAAAAGCAAAAATATCCCCATAAAAACCCGATATATTTTTACAATAATTATAAATATCTCCAAAAAAAAACCGTTACAAAAAAAACTTAACAAAATTACACAACAACTAATTACCAACCTTTATTTTAAATTAACTATAATTACAGATCGTACCAAAAAGAAAAAAATCGTAACAAATTTCGTTTAACTCATAAAAAATTTATAAAAAAAAATTAAAAATACCTTAACATAAAATACCCTCCGAAATATAAATAAAAAAACCATTTATTAAGAAATAAAAATACGAAAACAAAAAAAACATTTTATACGCGGAAAAGCAAAAATTAAATACTTACAGCAACAATATAAATAATATAAAAAAAAAAGAAAAAATATAAGGAATAAATTAAGAAATTATAGAAAAAATCCAAATAGTAATAAACGTATAATAAACGATTATAAAAAAAAGTTTTAATATCTTCCACACATAAACACAACAACGCCTAAAAAAAAAGCCACTTATAAAAAAACCGCAAAATAACGAAACCTAACGGAACTAATAAAAACTCCCAAAAAAAGCTTTAGCAATAATAAGAAACAATAAACACTGTATCATTTTAAAAATAAAAATAAAAATATATTAATATACCATTATAATAAATAACGGAATTTTAGGAAATAACTATATTACGTCTAAAATAGTTAACCGATTTAAACTATCATAAAAATACAAAAAAAACCCTTACATCGCGAACACCGCCGAAAATCAACCATTTCTTTACAACAATAAAAAAATCACACGCGAAATTTATCACCTTAATACTTTTACCTTAAGAAAATATATAACTATCAATTTCGACATTATACTGTTAGAAAACTACGATATGATCTTAAAAACCGTATAATTACACCAATATAACCCTTTAATCAATTAGGTAATTAATTAAAATTCGTTTCACGACCTAATAATAAAAATAAAACGAAACAACAAAAATCTTAATACTCAATCGAAAATAACAACAAATACCGGCATAAAAATACGATAAAAACCTTACCACTTACAAAAATATAATACAAAAAAAACCACTATAAACGAATACAACGTATTATTATTACTATTAAAACAAAACTATAGCAATTAAATGATAATTTACAATAATAACCCCCGAAATTAAAAAAATTAACTAATATACTACTATAATATTATAAATATAAACGCTTATTCTAGAAAAAATTCGAAACAAAATTATTTAAACATAACAAATAAAACTATAAAATTATTCTCAAAAAAAAACTATTTACTAAGTTTTATCCCATTTACAACCTTAACGAAACAAAACTATACGCATTCCGAAAATACCTAAAAAATCGACTTAAAAAAATAAATTTAACTATCAAAATTACTAGCTAAATACCTTATATTCTTCGTACTAAAAAAAAAACAATAAACTACGACTAATTATAAATTATCAACAACTTAACAATATTACTATTAAAAACCAAATACTATTACCTTTTACCAATAAAATAAAAAAATCGATTCCATAAAACTTAATAATTTACTATTTTCAACCTCCGAAATAAATACAACTTAATTCGAATAAAAAAAACCACGAATAAAAAACAACATTTCGAACTAAATATAACTTTTATAAATACCTCGTTATTCTCATAAAACTTACCAACGCACCTGCTACCTTTTAACGCATAATTAACTACGTTTTTAAAAAATACCTTAATATTTTCATAATATATTACCTTAATAATATTTTAATGTTATCGAATATCAAAAAGCAACATAAGGAATACGTCTATAAAATATTATAATTACTTCAAAACGCTAATCTATTAATTAATACAAAACAAACTAATTTCACACATAAAAAATTAAATACCTAAATTATATTATTACTCCCGAATATATTAAAATAAACCTTAAGAAAATCGCTATATTACGAAATTAAACAACGTCCACCATAATTAAAAAAATACAAACTTTCCTCGAATTCGCCAATTACTATGGAAAATTTATCAAAAACTTTAACCGGATAACGATACCTTTAAACAAACTTACTAAAAAAAAAGGAATTTCAATAAACGTTAAAAATGGAAAAAATCTTTTAACAGCTTAAAAAACCATTATAAATTAACTAATATTAATTATATACGATCCAAATCGCCTAGTAAAATTAAAAATAAATACGTTAAATTATGTTTAAATATAATAATCGAATAACGAAATAATTAAAATATACTATATCTTATTATTTTTTTCTCCTATAAATTGCAAAAATCTAAACTATGATATGTTATCCCTAACAAAAAATTTTCTAACTATTATTAAAACATTTCGCGAATTTAAACATTTTTTTAAAAGTAACCAACATTAAATTAAGATTTATACGGATTATAAAAATCTTACCCGATTTACCACGACCAAAAAATTTATAATACGATAATTTCGCTACGCAGAAAAATTAACAAAATATAACTTCGTTATTATTTATCGTAAAGGTTCGAAAAACGGTAAAACTAACATATTTAACAAACGACCAAATTTTGAAAAAAAATAATTAAAATTAATTATACAATTTTCGACATTACTATAAAAAAATATTTACGTTTACGGCAAATTATTATAATTATAACCGCATTACCTAATACACATAAAATAATACGAAACTTTAATACCTATATATAAAGTACGAATAATTTTTTATTCGTATAAATACCTAAGGAATACCGAAAACTATTAATACGAAAATTATATAAACATATCTTACATAAATATCTAAGTATTAAAAAAACTTTAAAAAAATTATAACGATTTTATCGATTTTCGAAAATAAAAAAATCAGTATAAAAAATAATACGACAATACGGTATATGTGCCTAAATTAAGGTATAACGATATAAACCTTACGAAAAACTATAATTATTACTAATCGCAAAATAACTATAAAATTCCATTACGATAAATTTTATTACTAAACTTTCTTTATCAAAAAAACTAGCTACAAATATATATTATAACAACATTTTCGTAATCGTTAATCGATTTATAAAATTTTCTTACTTTTTACCTTATAACAAAAACATAAACGCCAAATAAATAATATATATCTTTTTTAAAAATATCTTTAATATATACGGATTACCATATAAAATTATTTTAAACCAAAATACGACGTTTACCTCCAAATTCTGGCAAAACCTAATAACGCAAATTAACCTAAATCATAAATTATTTAATATGTTTCGGCGTTAAACGGATAAGCAAATAAAATAATAAAACTAAACGCTCGAAACATATTTACGATATTACATCAATCATAAATAAAATAACTTAATTAACTTATAATACTAACTATAATAAAAATATTAAAATAACTCTATTTATAACGAATTTTAGATTTATATTAAAATTTTATAAAAAATTATAAAAAAAATCACTTAATATTAAAATAATCCTTGCTTCAAAACAATTAAAATAATTACATCAGGAAATGAAAATAAAATTCGAATTCGTACACGATTAAATAAAAAATACTATAACCAAAAACGATTAAAAAACTAACTTTTTTAAAAAAAATAATTTACCTAACCACCAAAAACATACAAATCAAACGCCCAAATAAAAAACTTAATTTCAAATATATCAATTCTTACAAAACCACCAAAAAAACTTAAAAAACAACTATTAATTAAAATTACCACCTAAAGTTGAATCTTGCCTCATTTTTTATATATTCTTACTCGAATTAACCGTAAATGTTATCAAAATATATACCTAATAAAACGATATAAAAAAAAACAAAAATATAAAGTAAAAAATTTTTAGATATACAGAAAATTAACGGACTTACCTAATATTTAATTAAATAAAAAAATTATCTAAATTCCAAAACCTTCTAAAAACCCGCGAAAAATCTTATAAATATTTAACGCCTAATAAAAATTTTTTACTAACAACGTTTAAAATATCAAAAATAATAACATTCCAATTAATATTCGATAATAACTTTTAATTTAAAGTATTTTAATTAATTACATTTAAACTATTTAAAGCTTAAACGGCCATTACAAAAAAAAACTTTTCGTCCTATTTATTTAATAACTAAAAAATATAATTAACAAATTTCGCACTTTTTAACTAATAATATTACCGTTATCGACGTATCTAAAAAAAACGTACCAAAAATTTAACCAAAACCTTTTTAACAACTAGTTCTTTTTTTTTTTTAAACGACGAACCTCCGCCGCATAACGGTTAATTATGGTAATGGAGATACCGATATTATCGTAAAAACGACCTTAACAAACGTATTCCCTATAACGAAAAACCTCTTTTATCATTTTGTACGAAAGGTATCGCGCAAAGAAAAAAAAAAATATAAAAAAAAAATAAATAAATAAATAAATAAATATAATATTAAAACTTTTAATATTAATCAAATTAGCTAACGTTAAACGTTAAATAATTTTAAATAACTAACGTTTAAAAATACGGGAAAATATAACGTAAAATACATATGAAAAAACTTACCGAAAAAAGTAAAAATCTTAAAAGCAAGATTTATGGAGAAAGGAAATCGTATTACGACCTAATAAAAAAAGTTTCGAAAACGGTCCTTTTAAACCGAAACAGGATTTAAATAAGTTAAATTACGTAATAAATTACCAACTTACGAAAAATAATCTAATAAGTAAAATCATGAACTTACGAAAAATGACCTAATAAATAAAATTACTAACTTATAAAAAATAATCTAATAAGTTACGATAAATATATATACGTTCGTTTATTTCTAAGTTAAATAGCGATAGTTTATAATACAATTTCGTTACCTAAAACACCTTTTGTTACGGCTGCACCTTAGCCATCCCGCCACCAGGGCAAAAGATCGGTGGAATGATCGCAATTCTTGGCAATCATTCTTAGTGCTACAGCTGTATATATACTGGAGCTGTCTACGGTGGACAAGGCCGTGACATCTTTGGTATTACGAAACGTAACTAAGTTACTCCATTGCTCAGTTTCTCACAGTACTCTGCCAATATAAACCCGTCAACTTAGGTTTAATAATTGATTAATTAACCTAGCCGTCACATATATATAATTAAAAATAAAAATAACTTAATATTATTCTATATCGTAATTATTTTTTCTTTAATTATATCTTTTAAACGTTTTATACCCCCGTTTTAGATTTAGATATACGGCGTTAAAAGTTTAAGTTTAATGTTAAAAGGAAATAACTAGAGTATATTTCGAAATTAGTTAATTTTTAAAAATTTTAAAAAAATATCGGAATGTTATAATTAATATATTTTATTTTCGATTTTTAAGATAAATATGTTAAATAAAACCTAAATACCTATTAATAATAAATATAACGTATTTATATTTTTAAGAGTATTTTCGAAATTTGTAAAATCGATAGTAATTTATTATCATAATTGAAAAGTTTCTTTTTTAGGCTTGCGGCGTATTTGCTTTTTGGTTTTCGCTTTACTACATATTTAATATTTGATTATTATAAAACTTTTTAAACGTATTCCCTTTATATGAGATTGTAATTAAGCGATTATTTTAAGCATTAAATATTTTAATCTTAAATACTATATAATACCGTTACCAGTTTATAAAAATTTTATTATTTATAATTAACGTTGCGTTTATAAATAATTAAAGCTGTATAAGATATTACTACGTTAATATTTTCGATAATGGATTAATCAATTTTATTTATTAACGTAATAATAACCTAGTTATATTTATTTCGAATGTAATTTTTAACTTTTTTATTATCCTATTAGTATTTTTTTTTCAGAGTTATCGGAAAAATACCAAATTATATACGAAATTTTCGTAATAAGTTACGTCGTATAAAAGTAACACTTTAAAGCTTTTAAGGCTTTAAAATAATATATTTATTTTTCTATATTTACAAATTGGGACGAAACTGTTCTTTACGTATATATTCTCGTTTTAAATCATTATCTTATAATTTAAAAATTTGTTAATTAAATTAAACATATATATTATAAAACTTAAATCTAAAATCACCGAATTTCTTAAAAGGTAAAATATGATATGTATAATATTATATTAATTAAAAATTAAAAAGTACGTTAAAATTCGTTTTAATTTTTTAAAAAAAGTTAATCTAACTTTTAAGTAATTAATCTTTTTATAATTTTCAATAAACGGTTACTTTTTTCTATTAAAAATTAATCGGAGGTAATCCGGTTTTAAATAAATACCGTAATTACCTTATTTAAGGTAAATTTTATTAAAGCTATATTAAGGAATACGTAATAACATTAAAATAACATATACGCAAGGTTTAAATATGTTTTATACTTAATTCCTTAAATTGTGAAAACCACCAAGTAGTCACCGTGTTCCAAGACACTGGGTATAGTATCTATCATACGATTATATCGTGTAATGATTTTCGTGTATTTGGCTCAGCCTAGAGAATATGGCTTGAACCTATTACTATCTTGCATACTTAATCCCTTATACGTCCAATTCGTTACGTTTTCGTTTATTACTATTATTATTTCGGCCCGTTTAAGAATTTCTACAACTACCTTCTTTCGGCTTTTTCTTAAAGATTTTGTTATGTAATTAATTCTTAATATCTTTAATTTTTTCCTGATTAAAATCGTTCTAATCCGAGGGATTTATAAGTATCTCGTAAAATATTAAAAACGTTATTTTAACTTTTTTTAATAATTACTATAAATTTATTATATTTTAATAATCTAGGAAATTAGCCGTTACTTTCTAATAACTAATCGTACCATTATTAATCTCGGCCTTTCTTACTATGTAGAAAATAATCGTCTAAGTTCTTATAAAAGGGGCCAATATTATACATAAGTTATTAATTTATATAATCGTTGTTTTCGTTTTTAGTATATTATATCGTTATCCTTGAGTTATAATTTTTTGCCATTTTATAATTTATTCGTTTAATTTCTTTATTAATTTCAAAATTTATTTTAACCGTTCGCGGTACTTCCGTTAAGTGTTAATTAAAAGCTTACTATTATATACCTTATCGAATTCGGCTAAATAAACGTACTACTCTTATAAGTTTTTTCCTAACAGGAAATTCGTTTTTTTAATCGCTAAAAATACTAACTTAAAAAATCTATTTTATAAAATCGTTAATATTTTTACGGAAAAGATCGTATTTTCAATTTTTATATATATACGCCGTAAAATCTTGATTATAAGCTTATTTACTTTTTATTATTATGTTAAAAATATTCGTTAAGTATTTTATCGAATTAATCTTTTCGATAATTCCTCCGAATATAAATATAAATAAGGATAAAATGTTAATTCGCGTCGTATAGTAAATTTTTTTCTTTAAATAAAAGGTTATATCGGGTTCCATAAATTTAATAAATTACGAAAAGTTTTAATTAAGATCGATATAATTCTAAATATTAAATACGTAAGCTTTAAATTAAAATTCGCCTTTAAAGCGATCCTAATTCTTAAATCTCTTATAAATAATAGAGGACGTCGACGGTATAGTTACCATTTTCGCTATTAGCGTATTTAAGTAATTATACCTAATATACAGCTTATATCATTTTAAAAACATTTAATTAATTAATATATACCTAAATTAAACGAATAAAACTTTTAATTATTAAATATAAAAAACTTTAGTTATTATTCTATTAATTATTCGTTACAGGTGCTCTAAAACGCGCACTGCACTTTAAGGTAATCTAATCCCGGGTTAGTACGTTATATAAAGAGCCTTAAAATAACCAAATCTCGAAATTTTTTTAAAATAAATTACTATTACGTTAAAAAAGTTTAATAAATAATAAAAAACTAATTAACACTTAACTAAATTCCGTTAACGTAACGCCTAAATACCGTCCGAGTATATTCTCGTTTTTGAAAAAAAAATTATACTAGAAAAATAAATAACTAAATAAAGCTAAAAATATTATTTTAATTTCGGGTTTTAACGTTAAAATAAAAAATAACTAAACTAGAAAAAATAGCCCGATACGTAAAATAAATTCGCGCAGCTTTTACGCTGTTTAGAAATATCGTTTTTAACAGCCCTTATATTTTTACGATCGCGCGCGATTATTTTTTCATTAAAAAATCTTATGAAAAATATAAAAATCGGCGCTATATCTAACGCCAAAAATTATTAATATAACCGCTATTAACAATCGGAAAAACGTTACCTAAAATATAGGAAAACGGGTATTTTCAGGAAAACTGCCCTAAGGAATTCGCCGGACCGTTTATAGGCGTTAACGTATTAAAATTTAAAGCCTAAATTCTGTCGTTACTTAAACACTAAAAGGAAATAATGAAAACGTACTATAGGGCTTAGGAAAACGTCGAAAACTTAAACGCGTTAAAAACGTACGTAACGTGGCTTTCCGTAATTAGAAAAACCTTTTGGATTAAAATTTTCAAATGTCGCCGTTTTGGAACGATATTTTTAAAAGAGTATTACGAATAAGCGTATACCGCGTAGCAGAAAAACGAGGATTAGATCTAAAAGAGGGGTAATATTATAGGCTAAGGCCCTTGTTAGGGAATTAGGCTAGGCCGATTCTAGGGATGAATCTCTGTATATATAATTAGCTACTTCTACGGTTCTATCACGCACCGACTTAGCTCTCTAAATTTCTTAATACACCTGTTATGGCCTATATCCTTAGCTTCTACGTATGCAACCCCTCATATCCAGTTATTCTTTTACCGTAATTACTTAATAATTATTTATTATTATTTTAATTAATTTTTTAATTTAATAACACGCTTTTTATATTACCTTTTAAGGTTTTTATTATTAGCATTTTGTTAACGTACTATTATAATTCCGTATCTTATTAAGTAATAGATTTTTCTATATTTCAAAAGGTACTCCATATAGTGGTACTATTTTTTTAAGTTTTGTATAAATTATTAAAGGTTTTATTATATTCTCTTTTTTAATAAATTAATGATAATTGTTAATTAAAAGTGTAAATTTATAGCTAACTGTTATATAGTTATAATAAGCTTTTTTGAGATTTCTTTTCCTATTAAATGTGCTTATACGTTTTATAAAAACAGAAAAGATTTCCTTTAGGACATTTTTATTATCCCGGCTAGTTTTCCGCTGTTGTAAATTTATTTACTTTTTCCCTATTCTTTTTTCCGTATAAGTAATTATATTATTATTAATCTTTCGAGTTATTTTCTTATTATTTAGTAAAATCGAATCCTTATTTTTATTTACGCGAAAAACGTTTAGCGATATACTTTCAATTTTTTTTGTGAGTAAGGTATTAATTTCGCGTGTAATAAATTGCGTAAAGTTTCTTATAACGATCGGTTTTTCCGGGTAAGATAATTTTCTCCTATTTTTGATAGTTTTATAATTACTTTTTTAATTATTTAGACCGTTTATCATTATGCTTATTTTTGATATATTTAGGATAGTAATTATTTTTAATAAATTCTATTTGTTTTTCGTAATTTTATAACTATTGCTATATAGCTTTCTGTTATTTTTGTTATTTTCGTATTTTAACTTCGAATAGTTTTTTAGGTTTTATTTTTTTAAATTATTTTTATTTTTTTAACTTTTGTTATATTTCCGCGTATGAGAGTTTTAAAAACATTTTCCTCGTCGTATTCTTGTAAGAGTTTTTCCGTTTTACTATTTTAAGATTATTTTATAAGTACTAGCGTTTAAAGTTTACCTTATCGAGGTTTTTAGAGCTTTTTATATTAGAATATTTTGTAACTTATTTTGTTACAGTTTTAATTTTTAATGTAACGCGTATTTCGCTGTTAACTATTTTTAATTTTTATAGGTCCAAATTTTATTTTATAAGATATGTTGCTTTTCTAGAGAGCATTAGTATTTACTAGGTATCTGGGTTTATTACTATTCCGGATATTAGTTTTTAGAATAAATTGTTCGCGTCGTATTCGGCGCCGTTTATACTAGCGATTATCGATTTTTACGGCTTTTTGCGATGTATTTATTAAGTGTAATAAATTGTTAAAGTAAAATTATATTTATATTTAACGTTATTTTTTAGTTTTTTATAAAATATATTAATTAAATTATTTTCTTTATTATTAGTTTATCCTGTTTCAGTTATAAGGATTTTAAAAGTTATAGCTTATTTCGATCTTAATTTTTTTATCGTAATTTTAGGATTTTTTATACTGCGGTACCTTTTTCGTTCGGATTTTCGAAATTGGTGTAGGCCGAAAAAAATTTATTAGTATTTGTTTCGATCGTTTTTAACGTTTTTTAAATAGTTTATAAAAATATGTTTAAATTAGTTTAAGGTATTTTCGGTAAGGAAAGCTAATATGGTAAGGATCTGATCCGCGGGATTATTAAATATATAGAAGAGTAAATATAAACGTACTTAGGTGAAAACATTTTGAACATTTTTATTTTTTTTATATAGTTCTGGTTTTTTAATTTTGATAGTTGCTATATTAATTTGGATATTAATGGATTTAATTTTAGTTAATAACTATTTAATTTATATTTATAAAGCCTAAATTTTAGCTTAAAGTTATTGAATGTTCGTATTTTAAGTATTAATAAATCTTTTAATTTTAAGTATTGCTTAAAATTTGACGATATTACTAAACAAAAGTTTGCAACGTATAACGGTTAAGTTAATTAACTAACTATTAAATTTAAACGTACGGGTTTATATTAGCAAAAATTTCGTATCGTTTAATTAATAAAAGATTAATTTAATTACGTTTCTTAATATTAAAGGCGTTTTAGGTAACGAAATTATATTACAAGCTATCGTTATTTAATTACGAATTATAACGAATGTATATATCCCTTTTATGGCCTACGATGTTCATGTTTATTTACCTTGCTTATTTGTATTTTTTTGTAAGTTTTATTTCCCTGGTAAGCCGGTTACGTGATATTTCTTAGCGGTGATCGGAGTTTGAGCGACAAGAGTCCCAACCGTTCCTGTTTGAGCCAAGCTTGTTGGCTCATAACAAAATGCCAATGCCTTTCATAATGCGTTTGCATATGCCATTCGTTGAGTCTCCCATCTACCCCAAAGAGAGCGTTTGCAAGTAAGGGCTATCAATGACTGATTCCTGCGGGGTAGAATTCCCTATTCGTGTAACAAACAAACTTTATGCATCTTCTCTTCGCCTTCCAGTCACACAATCAGTAAACCAGTAGAAAGACAAGTGAAGAGCCTCACGTCTTCACCTACCGAGATGAGATGACGTCGGAAACCGTAAAAGACGGCATTACCACGACGTATTCAAGCGTAATTGATGGAATCACGACCCCTACTCACACAGTTATGTCGGGTAAATCATCGGACCTAGCTCCCCGCTTCAGCACATCTTCCACCGCCGCCGCCTCCTCCACCGAGACGGTGCCCTGGCCCGGGAACACGTTCGTCATCCGCGAACGTGCTACAGGGAGGGCGATCACGCTGGTTGATGGCAAGCTACGCCTCAAGGACTGGGACTACGCTGGCGACCGCGGCACGCACTGGGTCTGCGAGCTGAAGGAAGGCTGGCTCGGCTTCCGCAACCCGGTATCTGGCACCTACAGTAGGCGACTTCCCCAACCTTGTCCGTTTTCTTTCTTCCGCTTAACCCATACGGGAAGAGTTGTCGGGTGCTTGAGCTATAAGCTTCAAATTCAGTCACTTATTCCACGGCACTCCTGTTACCGTACTGGAGCAGTAGAGCGGTTGAGACATCGCTGACCTCTTATATTTGCAGTTGGTCATGATGACCGAGGCAAATTCCGCGCCACAGCCAGCCATCACAGACAGTGGGAGTATTTCTGCGCAACGAGGCATCCCGAAGGTGGGTACCTGTTGTTAAAGAGGCATGGAGACGCGTTGTGGAAGATGGCAGTGGACAATGGTGGTGCTACGTTTTACGAGACGGCCGACCAGGGCACCATCTGGGAGTTTCTCAAACTTTAGGTCGGGTCAGAGTTGAGATGATGACTAGGGATGTAGCTAAGGGGCAAGGTCACAGATTTGGGAGAAATAGCCGGATGTAGCAGAAGTGCTAAGTCAGTTAGCAAGATGCGTTGCAAAGTTTGAGAGACGCGTCATTGGCGGTTCGAAAAAGTCAAAGGCGATTTCTGTAAGAGACGTGCAATTTCCGAGAGTGGGCAGCTGTCAAAGATACCTATACTTCATTGCCCGTTAGGTTCCACACTAACTGGCCAGCCTATACGCTTGAGGACTACGCAACTATCTACGCTGCAGAGGCGTGGGTTATCTAGTTACCCCTATTCTAACCCCTATTCCAAAAAGCGCTTCAATGATGGATAGAGCTGTGGATGAGAGCAGAATGAAAAGTCTCAACGTCGAAGGATAAGCTCATTTATGCCCTTCGCTTACTGTAATTGCGAGGACGCTGTCATCGAATTCTCGTCCTTATATACATGTTTCTGTTAGCTGAGGCTTATCCGGGACAGAATCGCCTTCAGGCGAATTCCGAAAGCCAGTATTTGATAATCTCAGTATAGTTTGCATCCGGTTAGGGGTAGAGATGAGGGACCTGCCCCAGAGTCCTCACTTGTTCGAAGTATTCTTTTCCAGCTGTAGTCCCTTTCTGAGCGCTGACGGCATGGAAGAACCTTCGACAACTAGATTAT
Organism: Monosporascus sp. GIB2; assembly: GCA_004155935.1. Classification (NCBI taxonomy): domain Eukaryota; kingdom Fungi; phylum Ascomycota; class Sordariomycetes; order Xylariales; genus Monosporascus; species Monosporascus sp. GIB2. Next base: position 47,241 of record QJNV01000303.1, on the reverse strand, counting down.
CGAGACTCGGAGAGCTTTGGACACTCCAAGACCTACGTTAGTGGTCATTATGTTATCGTGGAAACGTTAGGGTCCTGTAGAACCAGATTATACAGTTGCGTGTCGAGCCGACGAAAGTGAACGACGTTATTCAATCGACATAGGCATGGTTTTAACGTATCGTCGATTATAAGCTGGGTACTTTTCAGTAACCTTTTAATCTCTAAGTGGAGTCTCACGGTCTCGGCCTCTGCCGCGCGGGTATCTATCTTTATACGGAGGCTGTCCTTTAAGGATCCGATGCTTGCCGAACTAGCTACGCCACTTTGCCTAAAAGCTCATATTACCTGGCCTCTAGAATGATAGGGTGCCCTTTCTCCAACCGGGGTTGGACAACACGTAATAACAATCAGTGCCGGTCATGCGCAACCCTAGTTGGTGCTAGGCATATATCGCTACTAATACCGGTACGCGTACCGCCATGCTCCAGATCGACGAACGAAGCCATTACCTGTGTAAATCGTTGAGAGCGGCGAATTGCAGCTCAGCTGCGTCCGGTTTATCTATAGCCAAGCTGGGCTTGGCCGCTTAGCCGTTGTCTGACTGGCACATTACCTTATCTTCTGTCCCCAGATAGGTAGTTGATGTGCAGCCGAGAACGGAATCATACGCCAGGAGATCCCGACGTATTCCCGGGTCTTATAGACCCGTGATTTACTGGCCGGCGGTCGCTTCCAATCGATATATCGTATTTGCGAGTTATAGTCAATATTCCCGTCGATGCGAAGGTTACTTATCACGCTTCAATGATGACACTAAACTGGGCATTGACGGAGATCTCCAAACGTGCAGAGCAGGTGTATCGGGGCTTCGAGGACTTAGACAATATCTCGCGGCCCCAGTCTTTGAAATCAGTCATGCAGGACACCTGGAAGGGCTTTTCTTTAGGGTCAAATCCGAACCAAGGTGTTTATATAGCGATCCTCGCGCTTATCATCATCACCAGCACAGCAACATTTATCCTCGGAAGAAAGAGAATCAGTCAGTATGCCATCCGACCTTCGACGCCTACTACGCCGGGGCTCGAGAAAGCGGCACAGGTCAATTCGAAGACGCAAGCACGTGAAACGGGAAAGTGGATGCCATCAGGTTTCCGCATGCCCAAGCCGGAACCGTATCCAGATTGGTCAATCGAGCATACGAAACCGCTTCCATACCGACCGTTTCGTTACGGACCAAAGTACAATGTCACGATGGGCCTCCGCACGGTGAAGCACGTAGACTGGATCGAATTGGATAACCACTACCCTCGCTTCCACGCTGATAAGAAGCGACGGATCGCGGAACGGGGTTCGAAGCTCTGCAAGACTGCGCCGGAAGCCTACCCGGCCGCAGTCGAACTCCTCGAAGATCTCGTGGATTACTTGCCAGCACGGTATCCGTCGCTGTACTGCCGGACGGAAGTCGGCTTGGACAACCTGTGGTCTGGCGAGCGCTTCGACATTGTCACCCGGCCGCTCGCGGAGGATCCGATGCAGATGTGCGCCCGTCTCGTCCAGGATGACCTCGCAATCATGATCGAAAAGCCGGATGGTCAGTACTATTTGCTCGCGGGCGCCATCGTCCTGCCGGGCTTCTGGCGCCTCGAGGATAAGTACGGCATGCCGCTGTCAGAGATCCACACCTCAGGGCACGTGCCGCAGTTCAGGGAGAAGCTCGAGAAGGGCATGATGAACTTCTTCCGGCGCCTCAAGCCGGAAGAGATGGTCGCGCGAAACAACTATTTCTTCCAAGTGGACGCGGATCTCGGCTGGTCCAGCAGCATCGGACCCGAAGACTCCCTGGACGCCAGCTGGGGCACCGCGGAGAAGAACCGCGCCATCGAGCATCATTTCTTCCGCTCTGAGAGACAGACGCTACGGCGCTTGTCGAAGAGCGGAGGGGTTGTCTTCACCATCAGGACGTACTTCCATCCCATCGAGGAGGTCGCGGAGGAAGATTACGTGCCGGGGAGACTAGCTAGTGCGATAAGGAGCTGGGGTGACGATGTAAGTCGATATAAAGGGAAGGAGAAATACGGCGAAGTGTTGCTTGAATATTTGGACAAGAAACATGAGGAACAGATAGCAAGGGGTCTGGATCTGAGCCGCGAGGAAGAGGTGCGGGCGTATCCCTATTAAAGAGAATCACATCCAAAGAGCAGAAATGATGATCAAGCGAAATGACCGGCTGCGGAGCGTCGACATTCTGTGTTCCTCTTCAAGTTTACCAGGCCATACAAAATAGCGTTAGTATTTCAAAGTAAGCGAATACTCAGCATACCGAAGACAAAGATTACTTTCCTTCGCTCAGTGCAATTGTGTAGGTGTTAAATTAAAGGAGACGAAGCAATACGCCTCGAGGGAAGCGAGGAGTTATGGCAGCTGCTGTCCGCTTGACGGGTGGGGACACCTGTAGCTGCCAGGCTGCTTCAATGACCCTGGAACAATTGCACCTCCGAAACGCCGATACCCAGCTGCCGCTTACCGTAGCTTTATCGACAGCATCATGGAGCTTTGAACTCCCACCACCTCCTTGGGTAAAGCTTGCTCTCAGGCAGACGATGCGATTGTTGTTCACTGCGCTGCCGCGATAACACAACCTCGATGGAGTCCGCACCAGTAGCGCCAGGCACTTTGAGCTGGCGCCTAAGCTCGCACCCAATTACTCTCCTTACCTTTCTTGCCTTTCGCATGTGTAAGTTCTAGCCAGCGTCCACCTGGGACTCGGCGTTATCTACGTCTATGCAGCCCAATAGTCGCTCTGCTCAGAAGCGCATTCATCCATTGTCATGACGTTTCCGGATAATTCCTAACCGCTCGCCAATAGCATCCCTCCTCGTGTACCTCTTCGGCGTCCTCTTCACCGACAACATGGTCATGATCTTCATCATCACGATCCTGCTGCTGGCCACCGACTTCTACTACCTGAAGAACATCGCCGGGCGCCGGCTGGTCGGGCTGCGGTGGTGGAACGAGGTCGACCCCGGCTCGGGCGAGAGCCACTGGGTCTTCGAGAGCAGCGAGCCCGGCACCAAGACCGTCAACCCCACCGACAGCCGCTTCTTCTGGCTGGCCATCTACTGCCAGCCCGTCCTGTGGGTCGCGCTCGCCATCCTGGCCATCGTGCGCCTGAAGTTCATGTGGCTGCCGCTTGTCGGTGAGTCTCGGTGTCGTTGCTACCCCGCGCGGAAGCGACAAAGTTACTGATATGTCTCATGCTGTGTAGCCATCGCCCTTACGCTTACCATCACCAACAGCCTCGCTTTCTCTCGTTGCGACAAGTTTAGCCAGGCGTCGAACCTGGCAGGCAGCGCCCTATATTCAAGCAACCTGGCTGGTAGCATTGCAAGCAACATGGTCGGCCGCATATTCACCTTCGGCCGTGGCTAGACTTGTTGTTACACGAAGAAAATGTACGAGTATGCATTTGGCGTTCCTGGGATATGGCTTGTTCTGCTTTAGAATGCGATCAAGCTCATATTGTGGTTCATGGTCCCTTGTTCTTTATCGAAGCGCAGCAGTTCAACGGTGACTCATGTGAAAATCTCGATTAAGGGGATCAGGGTGGGGACATGTTGCGAAGGGAGTACAGACCCTGCTTAGGTGCCTCCTTTTATGGGTGTTTTCTAGTCGGCATGGTGCATTTTTCGGTGATCTAACACAGAGCGTTCTTCATACCAAATGCTATGCAAAGAAATGGGCCGTGACAATATCAGGGTGTTGACTTTTGGGCCTCTCTTAAGCACAGTCAATTTACCATATTATGCAACTGTGACCGAAACCTTGACTTACTTATGCCCCTTGAATCCATGGCTTGCAAGTGCTCCATAATTAGGCTACGGATAGTACATATTTACCATCTACTCAAGGCCCAGGTGCAGAAATAGAGTTGAACCCAGCAAGGATGCGAATAGATTACCTAGATCGCCCCCGTACGTCCCATATTCCTCGACGTTGCAGGCCGTACCACGGCCTTAGCCCGGGGCTCAAGCGAGTTGAATGAGAGCTGCCCGGCGGCAATGATGCTGCAACGACGCCGAACGTCAGGGGCGACTTGTATGCCTGCGAAGTTCATAACTCTAGGCTTGGGCTCCTTTCTCAGCGGCAACCGTAACATGTCCTTGAAGGCATCCCGGCAGCAATAGATAGTCCCGGCGCACAGCGCATTGGCAACGAGGCGAAGACGATGTGTCGGACCAGTGCGTCGGCCAGGAGCGCCCGCAAGGCTGACAAGGGCTCGACGGCCCAACCCTGACTTCGACGCATCCCGAGACGATTTAAGAGTATATGCGCTACATAGCCAACGCAGGTACAACCACCAAACTATCGTGCCGGTGGATGACGGAATCTGCCTACCTATGTCAACAGAGGCAGGGGCGTTAGCCGTCCAAGACACACTCTGAGCGAGGCACATCATCGAAGCCAAGAAGGCGCTTGTCCCCAGATAGTAGCATATCACGCAGTCAACGATGGACACTCCACGAGCGAAGGCCGCGGATATCTTCAACATCTTCACTTTCGTTTCCGAACTTCGATTGCACCGGGATATACATACAGCCCAGCGTCCCATACGTCCAGTAATTTCCTCATCATGCATTACATATCGTACCCGGAAGACAGCTGGGGACGTGCCCCGTTCGCGGGCCCTCGGCCCAACTGAAAAGCGAATGTATACATATAGGCGTGGCACACCGTACAAGAACGGATTATCCTTCCAAAAAACACGCCTGGGGGTATGGAGCAAAAAGTGAAAAACTAACTCCACGCAAAAACATGCTACGGGCAACGCAAAAGATTTTCTCCCCTTGTTTCCGAGCCCCCTCCCCCCGGGCTATTGCCGCGCCTGACTGTGACGCTGTCCGGCCTCCTCGATGGCGGCGTCCAGCTGGCGCTCCTCCTCCTCGAGCCTCCGGATCTCCTCCACCGTCATGCCCTCCTCGACGAGGTGCGCGTAGCGCGAGGCGATGGGCTGCTGCTGGTGCTGGCGGGCGGTACCGGCATCGCCTCCCGGACCCTGCTGCTGCTGCTCGTGAAGAACCGGAGACGGCTCGTGAAGGGATGTCGCCGTCGGCGTCGTGACCGCCGTCCCCGGGGCCACAACGTGGTCGCTGTACGGCGCGTACGAGGCCGCCGCGGCGGTGGGGTCGCCGTGGTGGGCGACGGGCACGGAGGAGGGGTCGTACACCGGGTGGGACGATGACTCGGTCAGGCCGGCTGCCTCCTTCTCGGGCATCATGGCGACGGCGCCCGAGTCGGAGCCGTAGCCCACCTCGCGAGCGCGGACAAGCGGGCGCCCGGACTTGCGCCGGCGCAGGCAGAACCACACCAAGAGGCCGGCGACGGCTAGGAGCCCGACGACAATGCCGACCGCGATACCCGCGATGGCACCCGTGTTCAGACCACCCTTGCTCTGTCCACTGCTGCCTTCCGCAGCGGGAACCGACGTGTCGAGGCCGGCGCCTGGGGAGGCACTACCCAATGTAGGGCTCAGGGTCGGCGGGGACGAGCTCCCGGTTGGAACATCAGTAGTCGTGCTGGTCCGGTGAACTTCGTCCGGCTTTACCCGACCCAGGCCCTGCGTTGTGGTCGGGTTGAAGCCATTCCCCTCATTGTGGTCGACGCCAAATAGTGGACTATAGCTTTTGCCGGTATGCGTGCCGTTCCGTAGTTTAAATTCCATATAAAAGTCATCGGAACTCCTGAGCTCTGGTATCGAATTGATGGGAAGCACCGTTATATTTCGCCCATAGTCCCAACGGCGTGCTGGTTAGAATTGTTAGCTATCCACTTTTCTCCAGTCCTGGCTTTCAGAAAGTGTAAGCCTACTCTGTAGTCTGGGCCTTCCGCTGTTGTCTATGCCTGCATCCCGACCAACTAGAACATCGGTAAAATCCCCTGGAATGTTGCCTTCCGCGATAAAGTCATCTTCTTCACCGTCCATATTCCCACTCTTGTACAAGTACACATCTGTGACTTTTAGGTTCGAGTTGCGGTCAGTAGCCCAAATAATCTCAACAGTGTCCTCGCGAACCGTTGGCGTCGTAAACGTGTCTCCGAAATCTATGAGGCCCGGGGGCGTCTGTCCCGCTTCTCTTGAAGGCTCTGCTACCCCTTGCCCGGTACCTACTTGCCGCAAGCCGGCAAAATGCCCAATTTTTGAGGCATCGAGCCGCATTATCGTAAATCACACGCTAGACCGCGTCGGTTGGTGACCCTAAACTCGAGAATTCCGATCCCTATAGGTCCTAAAATCATGTCCAGCCCTGAGTTGTCATCCGTCAAACCGATTCAATCACGCCGTGTCGATTTCGAGAGAGGCGTGGTTTGGTGTCGCAATAAGCGACGATAACGACAAGGAGGCCGGCGAAAGTAGAATCAGTCGGAGAATGACTTGCAGAATCACTAGGACTTCGGAACAACCGCCAGGGAGAAGACGAATGAACAGAAGCCGTGAGAGACTGAAAGGAGGGAGGGAATTGCGAGGGAAGCAGGGGGCTGTTCCGGCGAGGATCCCATTTCCACTGGGGATCCTTAGGAACTGTGAGCCCAGCCCAGCCCGCTATCGAACAATGTGGTTCAATAAGTGTGAGCGCCAGCCAAGCCACGGCCAACAGACTGAGCTTCTGGCCAATGGGCAAAGGGTGGGATTGCAGCATAGCTACCAATCCCTGAAGCGAGATCTTCGCCAAGAGCCCAAGCGACCGACTGGGACGGTACGAAATACTTACGAAGGGGAAGCTGGCACCTTTCTTTTCGGGCACGGACGTTGATGCCCACTCAGGCTTGCTGTTATGCGTGTTACCTACGCCTTATTGTAATAGTACATATGATGGAGCAAGTCGGGGCCGCTTGACTGTATATCTGGCCCACTATATGGGCTGTGCACGCCTCCTGCGAGCGAATCGAAGGAATCATCGTAACGCTCATTTGAGGTGCATTGACCCATCGTTGAATAAACCCCGGCTCGTAGAGAATGACGGGAATCTGGTTGTGACAATGGGAGCTCGAAAGATGCACCTGCAACATGCGCTGTATTACGGCCGTCTAAGCATAGAGTTACGTAGTCTGTAGGGAAGTCAATTGCTGTGAAGTTCCGGCTTGATCGTGACTGTCCCGATGGGCGACACTGCAGGCTGACTGCCGGACAAACGATACACGCATGTGTGGCAGCCAGAGTAAGCAACTATGCGCATTAAGCAATCCCGCCTGTCAGCAGTGACCCATGGTGGCTTACTGCCTCACTGCGCATCCGTATAGTATATTGGTATCCATGGGCGTATCTATGCATACATATAATCCTTACGGGAAAGTCCACGATCTTCGAATGACGAGGTATGTGGACTTAGCGGCCGTTCTTGGGTTTCATCCGCCATTGGAGACGAGGGCAATAGACATGTGGATAGTGGGGGCGGGTAGCAGACTAACCTTGAGTGTTGTTCATCCCATCAGCAACCAGCGTACAGCCGTCCCAAGAATCTCCTTCACCGAAATTGGCTTTGAAACCATCTTCAACTCTACCTACCTATTTGCGAAACGGAGTCGACCGTGGGTTGAAAAGACTTGGTCGCAGAAAAAGTAAGACGGGCAAGGATGGGGCTGAGAGTGCACGCGTTAGGCAACATAGGTGTGTAGAGATGCGAATGCAGAGACACTCGCAACCATCCTTTCTATTGGTATTTTTTTCCGACATTCCTCAACACGCCTCGGATTACTAGCAGCCCCACAACATAGTTCGAGGATCAGGGGCCCTGCTGCAACTAGCTGTTTTTAGCCTTACGGCTGCTTCTAGGGTAGAGCTAGGGGTCCCCGGATGCAATAAATAGTAACAGCCTCCACTCTTTACGTCTCCCTTCACACAGAACTCTCTTAACCCCGAGGCAGCGAGAAATTCATTTGCCCCGAACGGTTGCGCGGTATTTTATCCTAGTCCGGCCTGCCAGACTATCTCACCTGGGGCCTCCTGTATCCTGTTAAACTTTCTGGCTGTTTAAAAGAGTATGACGGGGGAGTAGAGAAGCAGTAGATGTTTACCCAACGCTGCTGCTATTTGGGGACGCCAGACCCCCCGCACTCACGTAATCCACCCTCAAACCCCCTTATTCCCGCTTGATGGGATCATATGGTTACACCGTATGCGGCCGCGACACTGACGGCGAACCATGCTCTGATAAATTACGAGAGACGAGAAGCGGAAACCCTTCCGCTCCCCCTCCTCTGATGGCTGAAACAGCCCTAGCGGTTCGCCTGCAGTGCTAGAATGTGATGTTTCGTCAATTTGGTTGTTTGAAACATTTTGTGATATCTTGCAGAACACGTTTCGCTAATATCCAGAAGATCGCCAATAGAACTTGGAGAAACAATGTGTCTTTGATGCAGTGTAGAGCCTTCCAAGTGGCTTCTGCCGCCGGGGATTAAAAGTACCTCCCAGACTGCCATAGAGTCCATTCTTACTACATCTGCGGGGGCATATACAAATCAGTGCCTATGCAAACCACCACGACCTGCAGCGCCGATCCAGGAGGACCAGAATTCAGTTACCTAACTTATTTAGAATTATCTTCAAGTTAAGCCCACTCCAAAAGCCCTCAGACCCATGAGTCCAGACACCACCGCTCCCAAGAAACGTCCCGTCGCTGGTGAAGCTACAGGCTGAAGCCCTGCGAGCCTTCAAAGGATACCTATCGCCATCGAGCACCCCGTCCGTAGTCCTGCCCAAAACATCCGCGACAAAGCACGCCGGAAATGCGTTTATATAGAATGCAGATGCGACATTGTCCTCCGCCATCCCCGGAGTCTGCACTGCGTTCACTAAGCGCCGCAACTTAGCAACCCCCTACAGCACACCAGCAGCGCCTAACTGCCTGTAACTAATAAATATGCCAATCTCCGCCCTCCGCAAGAGATCCGTAAGCAAGCGGCGGTGGATCCTCATCTGCTCGCCAACCTTGTCGCGCGCCTTCCGTGCGCAGCTGTCGACCGGGGCCCGCAATGGGGCCGGATCCCAACCTGGACGCTCCGGGACAGCACCGGGCGCAGCTACCTGGATGCGTAACCCCTCGGCACTTATACATAAGGGGCTAAAGCCGGGCAAGGTCGTCCGTGTGAGGAGCTCTATTCATGTGTAAGGGACAGTGGACCCTGCGTTACCAGGGTCCCTCTGGCAATGGGCTTGATTGACGGGATAATTTCCAGACGACTAGGTACATATATAATCGGCGGATACTACTCTCATCTATCAGTCGTCGGGAGGTTACCTGGCTATATAGAGATCGTGAAACTCTTTAGTAGATATCCCAACCAGTTAGGAAGGTTGCGCTGCAGTACTTAAGTGTGAAAATTATCTGGAATGTACGGACTGACCGACCAAATAGATGGCAAAGTAATTTGAGGTAGCTCTGAAGTTATAGATGCGTAGAACCGCATCTCTTCCCTCAATGAGACTATGTAAAGGGTACCTTCGCACTCTCTAACTTAGACAGCCGGGATTCCACCTCATGACGATCGAGCCTCAGTGACAAGATATCACCGTCAAGCTGCAGATTCGGGTCTCGGGGGAATAGCGAACAACCAGGCATTTAACCAGCTAACCCTCTAACTATATAAGTATGCGTGCACCCTTCACCATGCTGTCCTTCTACTCTATCCCCCCTATCCCTACCCCCCCGACTACGTACTATTACGTACTACCCCCTGATAAAGACCGAAAACGCCCTCCCCTGGCATTCTGTCGGTAAAAGTAGACAGATAATATATACAAATGCAATCAACCAACCAACGACCTGTCGATGCGGATAAAGAGAGACTCAAGCTTGGACACCAAGCTCGAAAATAACTATAGTAGAAAAACGCTATGAATGAGCCCGTCCATCGCCTATGCCTCCCTTGGTCCAACCCAACCGGACGGTTGAATTAAGTATTTAGGGTCCTTTATACGAGAGGCGCACATACTCGTTTCGACATCTCAAAATCACACTTACGCTTGTTTGTCTCTTTGCTCATCATACGTACGCGCGGAAATAAAAGAGTACAACGGGACGGTCTGGCTCGCGTTCCATCCAGTCATCCGGTACCGGCAATTGATTAGTTGATTGGTATCACGCGAAGGTCAGCGAGATCTCCTTCTCCTTGCCGAAGTCCTCGTCGTCGAGGTCGGCCCAGGGGTCCGCGAGCGCCACGTTGGGGGCTGTGTTGGCGCTCCTGCTGATCTCCGGCCTGCCGGGGGAAGGCGGCGACGCCGCACCCGCGCGCAACGGGCCGGAGGAATTATTGCTGTGGCTCGTGTAATAATAGGGAGCGTCCCTGTCCCTCTCGGTGTCCCTGGCCCGGGCCGGGGCCGGATCGTCGAATGACGTGTCGAACGTCATCTGGATCTCGTCGTCGGCGGGGTTTCCCCACGCGCTGCTACTGCTGCTCTGCTCGGCGGCATAGGCCGGCGGACGCTCCTGGGACAGCCGCTGTCGCGTGGCGAGCGTGGCGTCCGCGCTCTTGGTCTCACGCAGGGAGTCCCGCGGGTTATTGCTATTATTATTGTACGAGGCCTGGGGCTGTTCCACGGCGAGTTTCATGGGGGGCAGCGTCGATTGCAGCTCCTTGGCCTGCAGCTCGTCGCTGGCGAGCTCGGCGCGGATGGCGTCGACGTCGAAGAGGACGCCGTGGTTGTTGCCGTGCTTGTCCTCGGTCCTCGTCGGGTCTCCGCCAGCAGGGCCCCTGTTGTCCTCGTACACCTCCCACTCCGCGCGGGCCGCCTTCTTCTTCCGGCCGAATATGCCCCAGCCGCCGCCCTTCTTGGAGCTCTCCTCTTTCTCGAGCTGCTTGCGGGCCTCCTCTATCTCGTTGATGATCTCCCGTTGCCGCTCCTGGTGGTTTTCGGGGTCGGGGTCCTCTATCTCTACGAACTCGTCGCTCTCGACTACCCAGCCGCACTCTCTAAGTAGTCTGGGCATCGCCGTCCTGTACTCCATGTGGCCGACGACGAACTCCGTGCAATCCTTATTCTCTAGGCCTGGTATATCCTCTATGGCTGCCAAGCCCGCCACTCGCCGAATACCGCCGTTCGTCAGGCGGAAGAGGTAGCCCAGAATCCAGTCCGTCCTGTTGTACCCGTTCACCCACCTGCCCGAGATGACCGTCCGGCATTTTAGATACTCCTCTTTCTTAACCACGATGGGTGACCCGAACATGTAGACATTCTGCACTAGACCGTAGGCACCTTTTCGCGCGAGTTCCAGTAGGCAGGAGAAGATGACTCGCGAGCCAAGGGAGTACCCGACGAGAGTGATGGGTCGGGTGCCTAGGTTTCGGTCGATCAAGGAATCTGCTAGAATTAGGCCGGCAGACCACGCTCGGTCTAAAGAAACTGCCCAGGGATTGTCTACTAGATAAGCGAGCTTAGACAGCACGATGGGCAGCTGCAGGGCAGCCATCAGACCCATAAGCACCGTTGCGCCCAGCACCTGTTGGAGACTTTGGGTGACAGCCTGTAATAATCAGCACAGATGCCAACGAGGACAATATATACCTTGGGTGGTAACAATGAGTCGCTCACCTCCGTTGCCAAGATATTGATTGTGTCTCCCATACTAGTCAGCATCTCCGGCTCCCACAAGATCGAGTAGATATCGCCCATGATGGGGTCAATCGTACTAAACGGCAGACGAATATCATCGTGCTTGCTAGATAGCCACCCGGAGATGGTCACGATGAGGTTTACCCGCTTATTGTTGTGTAGTGGTCGGTATTCAAAGGTCTTCACGGCCCCCGTCCGTCGGTTGGCAGCTTTGCCGCCCATGTAACTACCAGATGCGGCAGCGCCGGAGGTGATAATGGCCGCCCCACCCGCTCCAGCTAGGAAAGAACTCGTGCCGCCTACTCCGATCGCCGTGAAGCCGGTTGCGAGACCGGCACCGATCAGCGGCGCCATGAGACCAGCCGAAAGACCAATAACCAGGCCACCCCCGACGGTCGCCAGGCCCATCATGAGGTACCTTCGCTTGAGCGCCATCTTCCGTCTATTCTCGAGATGTTCTTCCTCGTTCCAATTCTCCTTCTCTGCCTGCTGTTGCATTTCCAAAGCATCGGTGACGCGCTTCTCAAACTTGCAGATATCTATCCAATCAACCTCCAAGTCTTTCGCTACGCGCTCTAGTAAGACTCGTGACCGTGCGTCGTATACGGAGTCTGCGATTAGGACGAGGAAGAGATCGCAAAGCACTGTCCACCGTAAATCTATCTCGATTTTGGCCGTCCGCGGTAGTTGCGACGGAGACTTGACCTCCGGCCAGTCCCCATCGTTGTGACTCTCGTACGGGGGAGGTGCCGGCGAGACTGGTTCGCTGGTGGATATAGACTGCCGTGGGCTCGCGAGCGAGGACATGCTCGGAGTAGACCTCCCTGACTTCTCCGCCATAGGGTTCTTCACTCTCGCGTTCTGCATGAGTACGGGGGTGAGATCCCGGGGCACGACTCCGTGTTCCGCCAGCTGTTCGATCATGACCTGCTCGGCCTGGTTGATCTCCATGTGCGCATAGAGGCGAATCATGATCTTCTGCGACCACATCTTCATGGCCTCGGCCGCCGTCTGGACCTCTCTCTTCACCTTCTTGGGGCCGTCCATAGCCTCCGCGGCCTTGACCATTTCTACTAGTTCGAGACGCGTGACGCCTACGTATGCTATCCTCTGACCCTCGGTCAGAAGGTCTTTAGTAGCCTGTAGCTGGGAGACGGCATCGCGCTGTTCGTCGTCCGCACCAGCTATGCTCGTGGTTTTGACATTGTTGAAGAGATATCGAGTGTTGTCGTCCATACTGGTCACCGACTCAGCGTCGTCATCATCCAGTACCCTCGTGTAGCCCTTGCCGGCACCTCCTAGTCCGGCATAGCCATACTTCTCATCCTCCTCGACGTTGTGCTCCTTAGCTATTAACCTATTATCGTCGTCATATATATCGTAGGGCGCGTATGCCGGCATAGTTTGCCATTCTCCATCGTCATCTTCCTCTACTTCTTTAGGGGCCGCCACCTGCTGATGCGAAAACTCGGATATGCCCTTGGTGGAGCTGGCTATGCTTATATTCCGAGTGTGTTGGGCAGCAGCCGCCTTTTTGGCCTGTTCGTCCTGCTTGCTGGACGCAATCTCCTCGATCGAAGGCCCTGAGATAGCCTGCATATCACTGTCTAGTGTGCTATGACGTTTAGTCGTCTTAGATGCTTCCGCATTTCCGCTCGGGACTGGACCGTTCGGTAACACTTCCGCCGGCGGGCTCGGCTCATCCCTGCTCTTGTTCTCTATCTGCGGAGGCACGGGTGTTTGGGGCTCCTCCACCCCCTTCGACGCGACTCCGGCGGTGCGCTCCGGTACGGGAGTGGTCGAAGCGTCTTGAAACACGTCATCGTCGCTATTCTCGGCCAGCGCTTTGTTTAACTTGCTCTGATGGTTTGGAACCTCCCGGTCCTCCTTCTCTCCTTGAACTCCCTTCCCTTCTGGGTAACCCGGGCTCGATCCCTGCTTTTCTTCCGAATTGCTTGCTAACACTTCATGTGTCGTACTCTCATCACCTCGCACTCCGTAGGCCGAGCTACTTTCATCCTCATTTTCGGCAGGCAGCTCAGGTTTGACATATCTCCTGATAGGCAGACCGAAGTCGTCGAATTCTTGCACGTCCCCCGCCGTCATTGGAATGCTCTTTTCTTTCGCATGGACGCTGTTATTGGTGCTAGAATTTGTGTCGATTGGCTGGCTCGGTGGCTTGATATTTGACAGTGGTGGTTCATCGGGGTTGGCCATTGTTTAGGCTACCATCGGGGGAAGTTTTTGTAAATGGACTCGGCGTGTTGGGCGCGATGATGTCTCGATTCAACGCAAAAGGCGTTCCCCACGGTCCAGAATACAAGTGGAGTCTGGTAGTGACTTAATGTGGAATGAAATTTAGTTAGCTCCAATTGCTTCCCGGCAAAGTACAAATACATACATACTAGTAAACGTAAATTGGTATGTTGATATGTCTCAGGGAGGAATCTACCCGTACGTATCCGATGCCCTATCACTGTTCAGGCTCCTAAACCTTGTAAGCGGAATTCAGTGTTGGCAAGCGAACAAAGCCGTTTTAAAGGAGCCGATGCTTTTGTGACAATACTTCATTCAGGACCAGATACAATGCTGTAAGCACAGGGGTTACAGGTGACCCCATCACGTTGAATGGCGCAATACTTTGCAAGTGTTCCAGTGGATACAGCAGGTCTAGACTCGCACGGGTTAGTAGCCAAGGAGGGGCAGTGCCCGGGTGTTTCAGGCGGTCGGATAAGGCCACGAGCCACTATTGATACCAAAGGTCGCTCGACAGTGCCGGTCCAACCGGCCCAACCGTCTCCAAAATCTCCGCGTCCGCATCATGGCTATCAACTTCGCCCATATCCCTTAAGATACGCGGAGGCTCGAACGGGATAGATACGAGGTACGTTGGTAGCGCATATAAGCAGAGTGATACGTTCGGTTGAGCCGGGGTATGAAGTTGCATGATGGTATCAATTGCGCTCTATATCTTCCTGGATGTAAAAGACGATGGCGCCTCCTAAGTGACTTCTCTATGACGTATTAAACATAACGACGCATTTTCGCATGCTATTCCGATAGGGACCCAGCCGGACAAGAACATCCCTTGCGCTTCAGAGTTTCCAACAGAAACTCACGTGCCGCTCTCCGTAGATCCAGCAGCGTCACCATTCGCACCGCTGCTCTTGTGCTTGCGCTTTCGTTTCTTCTTCGGCTGTTCTATCGTACCAGCATCGTTACCCTCCGTTTTTGGCGGCTCTTCCCTCTTCTCTTCCTTTGGCTTACTGTCTGGCTGACCCGGTGTCTTCTTCTTCTTCTTGACGGATAGCGGGTTCGGTCCCTTAGGCCCCTTCTTCTTTTTCTTCTTTTCCGGCGCCTTCGTTGCCTCGCCGCTCTTTGCTCCGCTCTTACCGCCACTGCCGTCTTCGTCCTCGGAATCGTCGTCCCGCTTCCTCTTGCCGCCGGGCATCAAGATATCCGCCCTGAATTTCTTGCGCTCCTCGGCCGAGCGCACCTTCGCCGTGGCGGCGGCCATGGGCTCCATAAGCACGACGGAGCGCCGGATGAAGATAAGGGGCACGCCCGGTATCTTGCGGAGGGAGGCGCGCAGGTGGTCGTCGTTGACGGCGCAAACGTAACGGTGCTTGTTGACGCCGTTTTTCTTGGGGTCAACTACCGAGTTGACGCACTCGTAGGAACTGAGGGGTTCTGGATATTGATCCGGGTGGTGGCCGCAGCGTCTCCGCTCGAACTTTTCTTTCGCCAGCTCAATGGCTTCTCGTACTGCTGGTTCAGAATTACGGGCATAGAGCTATTTAGGACCAATTCGTCAGCAAATAAGGTGCTCGCTCCAACGAAGAGCTCTTCGGGGGTAGTAAATCGGAAACGAGAGCTAGAAAGTCGGAAGTTACTCACATGTCGCATTGAACATTGCGTTATCACTGCGAATGCTTGATTAGAATCTTCGTCTCATGAAGACCAGACAGGGAAGACCTACGGGGCTTGACCTCTCCATGCAGGGTGTCTTCTAATCGGCGTATAATATCCATCTTACATTTGACGGACTCCAGGAGGAACTCCGCATCGACTACGACCTGGTACGGGACGTGGAAGCCGAAACCCATGGAAAATTGTCCCATGAGTTTGCGGTACTGTTTAGATCTTTTCGCGCGAGGCATCCTCTCGACAATGAGATGCCCAGGATCTCCTAAGCAGTCGCGCTATGGGTCGTGAAATAGCTTGGGACTACGGGGTTAGAAGATCGAGTTTCGAGGCTGGGCGTAATGTATTACATTCGTGCGACAACGTCACTCCTTTGCGGTTGAGAACAGTCAGTCGTCGAGTCGAAGCGTGGAATCGCAAAGGCTGCTCTACAAAAAAATCAAATGATTAAGGTCCGATAAGCTTATCGGCGCGGTTAGCCCCACTGTGCAAACATGCCTGGTGATCCCTGTATTGCAGCATAGCGCGTTCAAGTCCCAAAACGCCCTGCAATGCAACCTAACCCACATCCACGTGTATTAAAGGCTCTAGATAAACATATCCCGATGAGCACTTGCTAGCTTGTATCCTTCCCCCAAAAT
Organism: Monosporascus sp. GIB2; assembly: GCA_004155935.1. Taxonomy (NCBI): domain Eukaryota; kingdom Fungi; phylum Ascomycota; class Sordariomycetes; order Xylariales; genus Monosporascus; species Monosporascus sp. GIB2. The sequence continues at coordinate 31,090 of QJNV01000303.1, read as the reverse complement.
GCATGCATCGCTAATCCCCTAACGCCCTGCATTTATTATAAAATTCCGGAGCTGTAATCAAGAGGTATCACAGACAAAGACGCATGTCTCTTACCAGAGCCCTCGCCTCAGGCCTGTGTCATACCAGGCGTCTGAGCTCAGTCGGACTCAACTTACATTCCGCCGACATAATGCAGCGACAGCGCTGATGTCGTCGAGTTTGCCTGAGTTTTCAGTATTCAGAGCAAAATAGGCGGAAAGTGAGTATCGCTTACCTCCCTCGCTAGCCAACCCCTCCTCGATAGCATGTTCCATGAAAGGACTCTCGGCAAAAGGGTCGAGGGCGATCTGCTTGGCGGCTTTCACCAGTTCTTCAGCGACGAACGTCATGCCCCCATTCATGCCGTGATTGCGGTCTCCCCCAGCCGGGCCACCCTCACCTGCCTCCCAGCGCTCAACGCTTTTGGACACGTTCTCGACTATTTCGTGCGCCCATAGATTGTCGATGACGCCATCCGACATGGCTAGCACGATGTCGCCTTCTTGGAGCTCTACGGTATCCACGACAGCATTCTTGGCGGGTGTATCCGGGCTGTTCGTCCCGAGCTGTCTCGGGCAGTCGAACCAGTGCCATTGCTCCGTAGATTTGTAGATCATCTTGCGGTCTCTTGCGCGCACTACCATGACCTGGGAGTCGCCGAGATTCGTCACGTATAAGAGAGGCGTCGTGGTGGAAATAGTATTGTGGTCACCCTTGTAGAACAGCTGTGCACCTGTTGCCGTTGTTGTCCCCTGGCAATCGTTGGCGCCGGATGTAGCCTCCAGCGTGCGCTCATATGCCTGTTGCAAATACCGTACGGGGTCGGGATGGTATGGCTGGTCCGCCGGCCGCGCCTTGGCGATGTCCTCCTGCATCGCGGACACCCAAAAATGCAGTATCAATCTCGACCACAGTCTGGGCTTGACATTAGCAGCTGTATGACGACAATCGCACATGTCTCCGGGTAGTACCCTGCATGACCCCTCGGCCGAGCCGACCACGCGCCAACCCCATCGTTGGCGCATATAAAATGGTCGTTAGCATACACTGCATCGTCGCCGTTGGTCCATCCACGGATCAGCTCGCCGCCGACGAATGCGCGCTTGTCGCGACTCTGATGGTGTGTGCTTAGGGGGTCCGAGAAGGAGCCCGACGGCGGCGATAAGAACGGCGGGGGAAACGGTCGCGGTTTTCGCTTCGCGAAGAGAGCGAAGCCGGTCTCGAAGCGGAACGGTAGTTTCGGGCAGGAGTCTGCTACGGGGGGAGTTTCAACGCCCGATGATGAGGGCGATGAAGCCACATCATGGCGCTGACGGGCCTGAAAGTAAGAAGGTGGGTGCCATCGCGTTGGTTGTCGCGGCGCCACTTGGTGCGGATATCGCAGCGGGTTTGATAGGTATGCTGGCAAAGGGAGAGGTAATTTTCTCATTCCCACGATGAGGTCCACGAGGGCCTTGGTGCTACTCGTAAGACAGCCAGCTTGGGTACCCCGAATATGGAGTTTAGAAAATCGAGAGCTGGTACCGGAGGTCACGATAAGAAACAGAAGAGGTACATGTGGCCAGGGTTATGGTAGCCTCCACAAATTACCTAACGTTAGCGCTTGGAGGGGACCGGCTTCGAGGCGTTGCAACGCAGAGCACGTGTGAGTGGGTTTACTTACACGGATGACATCACTCAACCCCCGGCCGTTCGCCTCCAGTTTTCCTTACGAAGACGATTTATATATTGGTAGTGTGGATAACGTCTATCAGGCCCTTCAAAATCTTCCATTATATTCAAGTCTCGCATATTAAGGCTGTTTATGGGAATCAAGTGAAACAATAATATCTCGCCATGTCTAGCAGTCCATTGGAGCCAATACCCTTGACCTTGGTAATGTTCATGGAATGTCTCTGTAACTATGTTTTATACTACTGCTGAACTCTTATGAGAAAATCATAGTGGCCCGAAGGATAATACCTGTGTAGTGTTACACCAGCGGGGACGGATAGGTACATGAGCCGGTATTCGGCTATTCCGTGTGATACAATCTTGGAACTCACAATGCCCTAGTCAGGCACCCGAATCATATCCGGTCCTAGACCAGACCATGTCAGAAACGGTGCGACTGAGATCAGCTGCCGAGCTGCGGCGCCCGTTCATCCTCTAGTCACACGGCTGATCAGCAAGCTCAGTCTCTAGTCAGCAGAACGTGCAGCACGCCTCAACCTTGGCCAGACGGTCTCGGGGCCTGACTTTTCATGTACTTGACTGATTCCACAAACCGGTATCACCGCCATGGAACTCTAAGGGGGAAATCTCACCCTTAGACCGCTGAGTATTGTCGAGTTGATGGTCTAAATGATGAGAGTATGCAAGATCTCTATGGAATTTGCTGCCCTCGTTCTCATTAGTGTGAAGAAGATGCCAAAACAAGATTCCTGCTGGCAGGTTATATACTTACTACCTTGGTATCTACGAAGTACTATCTTCCAATAAATGGTGTAAGGGCATCCAGATGGAATCTGCGCAGTGACCTACGGAGTATTCCCAATGTCCCAACCATTCACACACGGACCGAGTTTAGCTCGAGGTACCAAGCTGTAGGCTACGTAAATGGACTATAGCTTAGGGAAACTACTATATACCAACATATGCATGTCAGGGGAGGCTTCGCACATACCGACGCGCGTCCATATTCAACATCTTAGAAGAGGTTACGTACAGCTGGGGCTTAGCCTGATTTACAAAAGGATGGCGACAATCCCCGGCAAGGGTCCAAAAGCCAGACGCCTCCCTCGCCAATCATCCACCGGCAACAATAACGAGAGCCGTATGGGGTACATGTAGGATTGACGCCCGCCCGTGCCAGGCCAGCCTTGGACAGCAACAGATGGATGCGGGAGACGGCGACAGAGGCGTAGGGTCTTTTACTACGTTGTGGTTTTCGCCGATATTGATGACTTCAGGGGCTCCTGTCCACGCAGAGTTTGATGGCATATCTCTGCACCATACGGGGACTTAGGAGTCCGTGGAACTCTTGGGAGCCCTGGAAACAAAATAAATATGTATACAGCACGCCTGCACAGAGAGCGGCAAGGCTGAATATGATTACCGACTAGTATTCCCTATTAGGTACTGTACATTAGGGGGGTGGCTTCTCAGCGGTGGGCCCGCATGTATAGGTGCAATATACATATACCGCACCTAGTGCTATCCTATTCCAGCCTGCAGCATTATAGGTACCCAAGGCTTGCCAAGGAGTATTGCGAAGTCATACCCACCACCAGCGCCCATCCGGAGGCGGGCGTGAGAGAAAAGTTGCGCTCGGCGGATTTGCGACTATTATATTTACAGTAGTGGATGCAGCTCTAGTTGGGTTTAGCGGCAGATCGCGCAATAGTGTGCAACGTCTTTTGTTAGAAGTAGTCCTAACCGGGTAACTCATACTTAGTTTGTTTAGAGATGGTCGTGCCGTGCCGTGGATTGATTGTCGGGTCATCAATTCGTGGAGTCTTGTCCTCCTCAAATAGTGCCTTGCATGGCCCAGCAAGCCCAAGTGTGTAGCCCAGTCGCACACATAGCTACGCGTTCCGTGCCGTGCACCTGGTGCCATGTACCTATGTAGATTTACAAAAAATGTCTCCGGTAGGCACTATCCTTATCTATGGTGTGTGTGCAGAAAACTCCGTGTTGAAGTTGTAATAAAACTGACGATGAAGCGAGCAGTTGAGTTTTGAGTCGAGCGTCAGACAGCCCATTATCCTTCGACATTGGAATATGGGTGTTTGGGTCCATCGTGGCATTTTAAGTTTCTCTCAGAAATGACGTAGATGACCAGAAGTGTCGCCCTAAAAACATCCGTTATCAGGCTGACGTGCCACCCATGCCTGTGTCAATCAGCCAGATGCCATGTCAGAAATGAAGATCCCGGTCCCTGATAACTTGCGTAAGAAACCAGGGTTCTTCTCTAATAGCTCTCCCCTCAACGTCGATCTTGGACCCCCCACGATTCCATCAATTCAGCAACCTCCAAAGTACAATAGCTTTCAAGATGATTTTGGGCTCTTCGCTTGTTGACATTGGGGAGTATCTCGGTTCGGCGGCATAATTTCTTCTGCGTGGATCACCGCTGAAGACGCTACACTCTAGGGTGGCTTCTTTGTAGGTCTTGGCCGGGTCAACGGTGACGAGATATCGCGGTATGGTGGTCCGACGTATCCGCGGCTGCTGCTGGCACGACTTACAAGGACAAAGAGCCCAAGACATACGAAGTTAGACTTCCCCTATTATTGATTTAATTATTATTATTATTACCATAATAGGTCACATCGGGGAACGGCCTAATAAGCCATGGCGGGCGATACGCTGAGGCAATTCCAAATAAGCCCTGCCCCGTAGCTGCTTACACATCTGGATCCGGATTCGCCTTTCTTGGGGCGTTTTCCTTCCAGCAACCATATTTCTATACCACTAAAGTGTCCCCCCGAACTGCGAAGGCAACTGTCAACGACAACTCCATTGCATTATCAATGGGGAAAGGTCATCAAGGATATGTCCTAGTATCAAGTAGTTTCAAACTCTGCTGAATCTCTATCACCTCTTGCCTGAAAACAATAGAGAGCCTACCTATCGCATCACGTCAACCTGCACAAGACCATACACCCTGGCTTCCGAAAGGGAGTGGCCTTAAACCTTTTCTGGACGTCCCACCTTCTCGTATTGGTCCTGCCTGGGCTTGGTTTTTGCGATATAATCGGGAGAGCTACAAAACCAACCTCTTCCGCTACTTTGCGTTGAGGTTTCTGTGCCCTTGCTAGATTCTTTCGCTTGCATTCTTTTCTCTTTTGTCGATCCGCGTTCGTTCCCTTGGCCACCAACTACATACGCTTGTTTACTTTGTACAGCTTCGATTCGATCCGCTTCGCTTCCTACATATTCTCCGGTCGAGTTGTCGACGATCCGCCCAACATTTAAAACTATTCCCCTGGAACACCAACCTAGTCGTTCTTCGTTTTACACACACCGCAGAATTGGCGAGCATTCCTGACCTAGTCGTCCCTTGTGGGACCCGCCAGCCGTACAATTTTCGGCTCGTCGACGGCTTTCCCCTTGAAGCAGCGTGATCGAGCGCCCTCCCGCAGCGTTCGAGGTGGTAGGTAGATGGTGCAGGCTGTGCTTTTTGGTAGGCGGGTTCAGAGGTACCTCGAAGGTCAAGATGGTGAAAAATCGGGGTATGTGTATTCTCGATTCTTTGCGTATCACTTTTCAAATCGTTCTCCCAGCCGTGTTCCCATATTTTCACGCCGATCTACCCGGAGCATCCTCTTGTTGATTCTGAGCTTCGTGCAAATATGCTGGAATCCTATCTGCGTCCACGCTATTTCCGCCATAACCCCCATTCCCCTAGCATCAATACCAAGACCCCAGAACCCAAGAAGCTCGAACCAGCAACCCGGCAAACACGGCTGCTCACGATGCTGGTATGGTCCCGCCGAAGCGGTCTGTCAACTAGGCACATCCCTAGACCGTTTTCGATATTAACTTGCGTCTTGTATTGGAACACGTTTGGTTCATGTGCTCCCCCTCTCATACCTACTTTATCCGAGATGGGTGTGGCCTCGAGGTGCACTTTTAAAGTTATCCAGACTCAGCCGCCACAGCTGACCAATTTCCACCTGTCTTTGTGCGTCGTTTCTTGTTTGTCTGATCTTTTCAGTCACTTGATTGACAGCCCTTTTTATGTTGCCTTGGCGATCGACCGTACTGCATGTAGTCATTCTACATATCCACCTACTATATACGCCCCTCCTCATCAATTCTCCCATCGTCACTTTTAGTATAAGCCTGGGGCCCCGTCCTTGCCTGACTCGTCATCCACGAGTTTGCTGTTAGTAGCAGCCGTGTGTAAGATCCCGCTCCCAGAACCCAATTTCCGTCTTTCGGTTGTTTGGGACTTCGCCCCCATTTACCCTTCTTTTTTTCACGGTTGTTCGCTTTCATCTGATCTAGATATACTTTTATTCGGCTGCCTAACTCATACGAAGTCTCGTATGGGGCTGTACGAATATTCTTCAGCTATTGTGGGTCTTTCCGTTCGGTTCTGCTAATCGTTATTTGCCGAACGGGCAGTGCTCTCGTTTATGTCGCAATGGTCCACTTCGCCTAGGTCATCATCACCATCACCGCCGCCAAGTAATCAAACTTCTCACGCCAATCGGAATTCGGCTTATCTCAAGAATCCTGCCGACAATAACGACAGCGTCGATATCAAGAAGAAGCCCAGGAGACATACCATCACTAACCCTAACGGTAGCTCGACTAAGGGTTACGGCGCCTTATTAGACGGGCCTCGACCAACTAATTTTCACGAGTCTGCTTCAGCACCAATTCCATCATCATCGCCGCGCCATAGTCATGCGAATTCGCCTGTAGCAGACGACTTCCCTGATTCCTATAACCGTAGTCACTACAGGAGGCAAAGCCGCAGGTCCTCGCGACCCCTGTCGATGATCATGACCTATCAACCGCCCGTCATGGACGTCACCGAGGACACGATCCCCGAGCTTCAGCCGATTTTCCACTTTCTTAATGGCCACGCCAACAAACTATATCAGGAAGGCTATTTCCTGAAGCTAGACGACCAGAATATCCGTATGTCCCTACTCTGTCCCCGTCTTTCGGAAGACGAGGAGGCTCCGCATGTCCATATCGGCTCTTGACCTTTCTAACGCACCACTAGAAGGGAAACCTAATCCTGATCGCACCTGGACCGAATGCTTCGCCCAACTCGTGGGTACCGTCTTATCGCTATGGGATGCCGCAGAATTGGATGCGGCCGGCGAGAATGGCGAGGTTCTACCAAAGTTCATCAACCTGACGGATGCGTCCATTAAGATGGTATGGCTATACCCCGCAGCCCTGGACAAATACGATTCGGCTATGCTTCAATGATACTCGGTATGAGGAGGCTGACTGGACGCTGCTAGATTGATTCCCTACCGACTAGGTCGAAAGAAGAACAGCCGCTTGAGAATATCCTCAGCATATCGACAGCAGGTCGGAATCGTTACCTGCTGCATTTCAACTCCCGCCAATCCCTTATCCAATGGACCGCCGGCATCCGACTCGCCATGTTCGAGCATTCCTCTCTGCAGGAGGCTTATACCGGTGCGTTAATCGCCGGCAAGGGTAAAACCCTACCCAACATTGGTGTGATCATGGAGAGGGCCCGCATCCCCGTGGAGATGTGGGTCAGGGTCAGGTTCGGCGCAGGTGTGCCTTGGAGGCGCTGCTGGTGCGTAATTGCGCCTCCGGACGAGAAGGAATATGCGAAACTGCAGAAGGAGCTGAAGAAGAAGTCACCATACGACCGTTCCCACGCACCGGTCCTCAAGGGATCCATCAAGTTTTACGACCAGAGGAAGGAGGGAAAGAAACAGAAGAAGATGCAGCCGATAGCGACCATCACCGACGCCTATTCCGCCTACGCCTTGTACCCCCAGGCCAAGTCGTTAGTTGACGCGTCGACGCTACTCAAGATCGAGGGAGACATCACGATACATGGAGATCCACCGTCCTCTACTGAGGGATTCGTGTTCGTCATGCCTGAAGTTGCCCCGGCGGTCAGCGGCTTCGGGATGATGCTGAAGTACTTGTTCCCTACCTGGGATACCTTCGGCTTGTACGGGCGTCCGGGGAAGCTTGTCGCAAGCGTACTGGACCAACGGTCTCTGATGTTCGCCATGCCCAAGTCTAAGCGTTACGGTTATCTCGAGATACTGGATGTCTCAAGCTTGATTCTGACAGAAGGCAGCTCGAGCTGGAACGAGAGGGAATGGAGGAAACAGCTAAAGGAGCTGACGGGCGCGCGGATGAACGCGGCTGAAGAAGGCGGCGGCAGCAGCCCCGGGTCCCGGCCGGAGAGTCGCTCCAAGCGGCTCAGTTTTGGTACGTCCACTGGCGGTCCCCCGAAACCGCGCGTCGGGTTCGCCGACGCGCCTCCTCCCCCTCCCACTGCAGGCCCTAGGAGCTCTCGTTCCTTTTCTCTCAACAGCCGACCGGCTACCAGAGACGATTTGGCTCCCGGTCAGAACGCGCCGTCCCCGTTGGGAGGCCCCCCGGCCCGCCACAGTAGGAATGTGTCGGACCCCCAACTGGCCGCGTCTCAACCACCGCAGCCGCGCCCTCACCAGGACAGTCCGTATTCGGCAAGCCCCCTGTCAGGTCGCGGACCGAACCCCGCCCGGAATTTCGTAAACGATTTGTCTTCCACGCCCGAGCGCACCAGCTCGGACTCAGAACCCACGCCGATTGGCGATTTCGGAGCCATGTGGAACATGTCCACTCCAGAGCCGGTCTCCCGGCCGCCTGATTTCTCCCACGCACCAGGCCAAAGGCCTGCGAACCAGCCCTACCACGCCCCCGAGATGCGCCGCGCGACTAGTCGACTATCCAGCTCCACGCTTGCGCACCTGGCCAAGGCAGGCGGCGTCCCGGTGGGCGACGATGAACGTGCGAATGAAGGAAGCGAGGAGCGGGGTTGGCAGCCCCCGCGACAACTTGACCAACGAGGTCCACCACCGGTACATGTTCACGCCAGCGCCAGCAATGATGGGACGTCTACTAATTCCGGATTACGTGAAGCTTTAAGGGATAACCACCCTATGCGCTCCCCCGGGCTGCCTCCGTCACAACACGCTCTCGCCAATAATCCTTCGAGGCCTCCACTGAACCAGCACATGGGCCCGCCTCCTAACGGCACACGAGGCCCAAGTCCCGGTCCTCCTCGCTCCGGCACGCCAGATATGCGAAATCCGAACTCACGACCCACGACTCCTGGCAATCAACCCCCTATGGGACGCGGTGGCCCGCAGCAGGGCGGCGTCCCCTCGAGAATGCCTCCGTCAAACATGCCACCTCCAGGCAGAGGGCCACCCCCGCACAACATGCCTCCCGGCCGCGGCTATCCTAACCAACCCCCTAACATGTACCGAGGCCCTCCGCACGGGCCGTCAGGTCATGGCGGCCCAGGGCGACCACGGTCTCCCCCCAACCATGGCCCTCTCCCCCCTCTTAATACTTCTCCTCCCATCCACAGAAAGCCCATCCCAACGCGCGGCGACAGCCTTCAGAATCGACAGGCCCAAAATAGTGGCGCTCCCGAAACTCCATCATCAAGTACCAGCAGCTTTACGGCACCTAGCATAGACCCGGGTATTTTGGACCAAGTCCGGCCATATCCCGCCGGTGACCCCGGCGTACATCGTCAGAACACCGGCATAAGCCATTCAAGCAGCCACTATGACGATGCAGCATCCACCGACAGCCCGGATTATGCAAGTAGTCGTCCGTCCACAGACATGGCGTCGTCGGTGGAGCGCCCGAGGGCTGGTGTTCTACGCACAGTTGGCAACGACGAGGTATCATCGCCTTCGGTTGGGCTTGATATTGATTTTGGCCCCACCTTAAACCTTGCGGCTATGCCACAGTCGAAGACTCCGACGGCCAATACGATGTCTCCTGCGGGACCATTCTCCGCCGGCCATCTGCCCCCTGGTGCCGGTCCACAGTCTCACAGCGCTGTGCCGACGCCCTTGAAGTCGTCTGGTCCTGGTATAGGGCACAGCCGACAGGAATCCGATGACACGGTTCGTAGGAGCGTCGTTTGGCACCCAGCCTCGCCACAAGCCGCCAACACGGTTGCCGCTCATTCGATATCGCCGGAACAATTCGTCCAGCAGAGAGCCGCTGCGGCCGCTACGCCGTTGTATGCACACCAGCGACAGCCATCCAATAACTCGCTCAGTGGATACCGCGCCGGTACTCCGACGCCCCCCTTGAACCGGACCCCCACGGGAGACTATATCGGCGCTTCACACTCTCGAAGTGGTTCCCAGGATCTCATGCAGCGGCCTAGTTCCCGCAGCGCTGGCGAGCTACTGCAACGCCCTGGTTCGCGAGGCGCCGGTGCTGTGCTTGGCGGACAGGGGGGTGTGGACAACCATCTCTCGGCTCGCGAGCTAGAGCACGTGGCTCGGGTCACCGGCTCTCCTTTGATCAACGTGGCGGGTAATAAGAACAGCCCCCCGATCGAGGGAGGGCTTGTCGGCGCAATTAACGCAAGGGAGCGCGAGAAGCAACAGATGAAGCAAGGATGGAGCAGTCAGGCTGCTCAACATGCGATCAGCCAGCGGCAGCAGCAGCAAGCGTTCCAGCAGTACCAGCAACCGATGGGGGCCCCCGGACTGCCACCCTCTGGAATGTATTCGAATATGGGTCGCGGAGTAGACGGCGGGCCTCGGTCGCCCGGGCCTCAAAGCTACGGAGCGCGAGCCCACGATCAAGGGGGTAACTGGTCATCGCCCGCCCTAGGTTACCCGTCTCCTCAAATGGGGAATGATTTCGATCCCCGTTATCCTCCGGGGCAAGCTCTATCACCGCCACCTGGTCAACAATTCGTTCCTCCACCTCGATATCCCCCAGCGCAGAGCCCGCCGCCAGGACAACACCCAGGGCTGCAAGGCCGATATAGCCCGGGATCTCACTATCATGGACAAGCGTTCTAATATTGTTGTTGGGAAAATTAATTGTCCATTTTCCTTTTAGTCCGACACCTCGTGAATATGGACTATTCATACATTTCCTGTTCTCCTACTTTCTTGTGTATCGGCGTTATGCATTCGGAAGGTGTCATGGACATACTGTCCAGGTTCTTTTTTGAATCCAAAGCTGGAGGCATGGGAGGCGGCAAGGATTACTCAGAGGCCCGGGGTTGCATAAAACAGTTTTAGCTGATCACATCAAGGAAACATTGCATAGCATCTTGACACCGACGTTGTCCTTTCCCCTTTTTTTCCCCCCATTCAACTCCTCTTGCAATTTAACAGCATAGCATATGGTATAGACAACTTGCTTTAATTTTGAGTAACCCGATGAGCCACTGTGCATCAACCCTGTCTTAAAGAATTATTTTGAAGGTGCACAGGCCGGCTATGCCTTGTACCGCCATTCCCTTATATACTCACCCCGTTCTAACTATAAGAAGGACATAATTTTGAATAATTTACCAAACAATATATATGCGAAATCGCCATCAATATAGTCCCTCACGCCACTCACATGATCGACGTTCCCTAGTAAACCACCTAGTTCATACATGTTTTCGCCTTCTCTTTATTCCTATTTTGCCTTGTCTTTATTCTCTTTTGCCACTTAACCATACAACAATGCCCCCAACTGCCCGTATCTAACAAGAAACAAATTGCACCCTGCACAACCATACTTCACCTCACATATCATTCAAACTGCCAAGTTCGACCCACCATGGCGAAACTCCATAAGCGAAAGACTCCCATGCCCCTGTACAGGCCGCCGAAGTGGAGAGGCCTCAACTTCAAGCACAACACCAACGGGCGCCGGCGCCCCCGTGATCGAGGATCATCTCGGGGCAGCCAAGAGCCTCGAGCGGGCGTTGTCACCACCCAGCAGGCAAGGGCCGAAGGCCGGACCGCAAGGACCGCGCGGGGCCAAATCGACGAGCGGGCCGACGAGCCGATGGCACTGGACGTCGAGAAGGACGGCCTGCCGCTGCTCTCCCGCGGCCACCACCAGGGGCCAGCGGGACTGGGACGCGTTCTGGAACGACGTCTCCGCCTCGTGTCCCTGGGTGCCCGCGACCGGAGCAGCGGGAGCGGATACGGACACCCCCGGCCCTGCCAGCGGCGTCCTCCTACTCGGACACGTCCGCCGCCTCGTCAAGGGGCTCGCGGCGGTGGACGCCAGGGCCCCGCGCTACTCGGACCACGCTGACAGAAACCGGGACTCCCAGCTCGGCTCATTCCTGGCGAGCCTCGACCGGGTGGCTGCGGCTCCTGCGCGAGCGCTGCCCCGAGTGCTATCCCGATGCCGCCGGAGCTGGTGAGTCGAGCCGCGACGACGACGGCGTCGCCGAGCAGCTGGGGGCTCTCGACCTTGGACGTCCGGCGAATAAGCGGGACAGGGACAAGATGGGGACGGAAGATGCGATGGATAGGGAGAGCATGGGGGCGGTCTTGCGGCCATTGAGATGGGAGAGCTTAGTCGCGCCAAGAGGCTGAAGGGGCAAGGTCGGGGTCCTGGCCCTCCCTAAGGGACCGGAAAGCGCCGAGAAGGGGCCGGAAGGGCATCCGGCGGGAGCATCATTAGTTCTAAAGCTTGTCGTCTGTGAGTTGCTTAAGAATTGGTATTGAACAGATTTTTATCCGCAGGCTCCGGCCAAAATAACCAAGCTTTAATTATCCAGGAGAACAGGAGGGACTCCCACACAGTGCTCTCCTCAACAACGATGGCACGATGCACCCTGTCACGGGAAGAAAAGGACCGAAAATGTCCAACACCACGGTAACCTTGGAACCCCTCGCAAATCGCCAGAGGACGTGCGAAATCGAAATCGAGTCGGACTACGAGCTTAAGAATGAGCCACCACGGAAAACGACTTGAGGACAATATATGACAACGGCAACAGCACCCTTGAGGTTTGATCTCATCGGAGAATGGTACACCGCAACGAGGATTGACAGAATCCCCCTCTTGGATTGCTTCTACTTTCTCTCAGAAGAAAAAAAACGCCGCACCGCACAATGATTACGTCGACAGAGACAGCAAAGCCTGGCGGACATGGTCGCCATGACAGAGGTCTGGTCAAACGTGGTGTCGCCAATTCGCGATGGATTTGGCATTTATTTTCCATGGACGCTAGGGCAGGGCAATAGTCATTACGGAATATATCCGGCAATATCTTGACATCGTCAACCCGAGATGTGACATGCCGCCGCCGTAGACGGTGACGCCTTTTTCGAGGGGGCAATCGGTAGGCCACATCATTAGATAAGCAATAGATCTATGTCTTCTAGATAGATAGATCATCATTTAGCTCTCAATTGATCATCAATACAACAACGTTGACTTTTCCATTGCACGCCAACAAATAGTGTCCAGTACTGAAATATTCAAGTCTAATGATAAGCATATAGCCGATAACAAGGTTTGGCTATCTGGACACGGGTATTTATAGACTTATGGATATCCGGATGTTATTAAGAAGAGGCTGTGCATGGTAGTGATACATATATTCATGTGGTCAAAGGTAGTTCAGGCATCCGGGTCAAGGCTGTTCTGAACGTGGTTCCGTCTCATCACGGAGGTCGAGCCACGTTTCTCTGATTCCCCTATCCCGTGAATCATGCCGCGCTGGCGAGACCAGGGGATATGATCTACCCTTTGACCTTATCTGACTCCGCCTATAATGACGACATCTTTCTTCCAAAATTCCCTCGCCTGCCATGGCCGGCAAGTCGCCCTTCCGTACGAACATCCATCTGTCCACATACACACGCGAGCGGCTCTATTGACGCATACCTACCGCTCGGTGCTTCCCGGTGATTGCACACGGAATCCATGTCATCCAAGGCAAGTAGCACGAACGCCGATTACTATGATAAGGAGGATGCTGCCGCCTATTGCAGAGAAATCGCGGCATCGTTCCTGCTCGGCGGCCTTCGAGGTACCAGAAGAAGCGAGCCGGATGAAAAGGCCCAAAGAGAACCCGATAAACCGAATAATCTCGACCCCCGCGTCAAGTCCGTTTTGAAAACCCATACGGAATGGTTGAAGGTCTCCAAGCCACAGCTTGATCCACGCCCCTATGGATTCTCGGTCACCGGACCTAGAGAGTGCGCGTAGAAGTGAATATGCATCTTGTGTGAGGGATGGGAAATGCGGGAGAACGCGTCCTAGGGGAAAGGGGTCGCAGCTAGCGACTAAGAGGTTATTTTGGCGTTGATATCGGTATGCTGCGGTTTCAAGGTGTTACCTCTCGATGCTGACATCGGAAAGGAGGGTGTAGTACCACTTCTTGGATATGTTGACCTGGCTCTGATATCACGTTGTCAGGAAGATAGGGGGTTGGGGGGCCACCTGGATGTATCTGACCTTTTGTATAAATGGCAAGGAGGTGCGGATGGGGATGGATGTACTTATGCACTTGGGGTGCCAGGGTGAGCGGCGCTGGATTTCCCAATCTATTTCTCAAGTAAAGCTGGTGATACTCGCCACACAGCAGCACTAACAGACCGCACGCGTTGGCCGGGCTCGACACACACCTTTTCTGGGTATGCAGGATGCCTAGGAGACTTACTTAACGGTACAGACATAACTGCAATCTACTAGCATAATGTAATGCCATTAAACATTCATGTTCTAGGTGATCCATATTCGAACTATCCCTTCCCAAAGTACCTTTATTCAGCTTATCAAAAACCTTCATCATGTGCTGTACTAATGGTAAAAGATTTAAAAAAAGAAAAAAGAAATCGTTGGAGGCCCGCCTTCTCAACCCGGGAGCTTTGTACACTACGATCTCCCCCTCCATTTAATCTACGTGATGAAAGTGTGGGATGGAAGTGCTTCGAGGTGGGTTCGAACCATGGTTGTTTGGGGAGTTGGGATGCGAGGGTTGGATGGCTGAGGTTGGAAAGGTGGAAAGGTACGGTGTACCAGTTGGGCCACGAAGGCCCTGCCCCGTAGGGCGGTAGGATGAGCTCTAATTAGCAAACATAAGGTCTAAGCAGGTTGTCGAGGAGGAAACAGGGAGCTCTTCGGGAGTCCGTTGCCATGGGCACGCCTCGGGTCGTCGTGATGGTGTAGTGGTGGGTTGCTAGGGGCGCGGTGGGCTGAAAGAACTTCGAACCACTCAAGCCCAGCGAGGCAACGGGTCACTCTCTGGCGAAGCAGTTTTAGTTGCTCCATCTGAGATCATTCTGGAGTGTATTAAGTGGCGCGTCATGAGGGGAGGGACACACAGTATTTACCCTCAGGAGTCGTAGGTACCGTCAAGCATTTCAAAGGACTCTCATAGCCTCTATTCTTAGCGCAGAATTTTCTTTTTCTTTACGCTTATCACGCCAGCCTATTGAATAATAGATGTCAAATATCTGTTATCCAGCCACGTAAGAGCTCCTCCTTCTGAGGGATGGACCGAAGTACCAGAGCAAAAATGGGGCGGCGAAGCTTCGTCTGCTTCCCCAGGAGGTTCCCGCCTTCGCCAGGCATCTGCAAGGTCCACGACAGTACCTTCACTGCCGGGCATAGCCGTCAAGGTTGCCCTGTCACTGGTTATTGGGGACACCCCGCGAATCCTGAAGACACCACTGGCATACAACGCGATCAGGTACTGGGAAGGTGGTATGCTCGATCCCAAGAATGTCGTCGGCCTCCAGGGTCCCCTGAAAATCCTGCCGGACGTCGCCTATGCCACAGGCAAGGGAGACCACCTCGGCGTCATGATCCGCTATGACCCATACCATTCTTCGCGTCCTCCTGTTGACAAAGACGTCGCTTACGCGATTACGGGCGGCCTCAGCGAACCCGCAGTCATTGGGAAAAGGGGATACGTCGCTGAGTCGGTGTTCGAGCTGACTAGCCTCGACAAACGACTAGATTTTCTTCGAGAGTAAGCTAATCGCCAAAATTATTCTGCTTTCCAAAATTACCTGACTCTTTAATTTTCCGTTTACAGATACACAACAGTTTACCACCGGTGCTTCCATGACCCCTATTCAGCAACGGCCTCCTGATTGACGGGCACGGCCAGAATGCGATCCTGTGCTTTTCCCGTTCCACGGGGCAGCTACTGGGCTTCTCCGCCCGCGACACGAGCGACGCGCGCTTCAACCGCGAACACCTCGAGCGCACGACGGAGATCGCGGTGGATGAGCGGATGAACAGCCACCACATGGACAGGACGTTCTTTATCTTCTTCATCGCCCAGCTGCTGCCCCTCACCATCGCCCTCGACCTGCACCGCCACAGGCCGGCGAGTTTCACCGCCTCGGAGCTCCTGCGGGGTCTGGCCGGCGAGAAGGAGGCCTCGGACCTCGACCATGGTAACGGCTGGGCCGTCGTGGCTCGCGAGCTGCACGAGGCGCTCAGGAGGTACGAGACGATGCCGGGCGACGATGCTGTCTCGAAGACCCCCCGCGAGCTCGCGGCTGTGGCGCGCGGCGTCTGGTTTGCACCGACGTGGCCTCTGCAATGCTTTGTCTCGCAGCGCATGCGTGCGGACTGGGCCCATCGTGATAAGAGCTTGAGTCCCCACGACGTCTTCTTTGTTATGCGCAACCTCTGTGTTCTGGGCACTAATTTTATGCTTCTGCAGGACAAACTCTCCCATATCGCAGTCTCCAATGTGATGATATCGTGGGAAAGCTAAGTGGCGCTCCGTCATCCGGCCGAGACATAATTGAGGGTTCCAAGGAGTATTCAGCAGGGGTATTGTTGCTTTTAGGAGCGGCGAGTAAACTTGGGTCAATTAGGATGTCATACACACTCTACGATGCGACTTTCGCAGCCCCCTCGCAGAGAGCATATTCCATACTTCAATTCGAACATCACGATAGGGAGAATCAATAGGCTCGAGCTGCGCAAATCACGATAGTACTGGCAAGTAAAGAAAACCGAGAAGATAAAACACAAGGTTGACTTATCACAAGTCGTGTGGCTTAGGCAACCCTCCTTAATTAACTAACGTTAGATATTTACCGTCAATTACTTGTTTCGTATTCCCATCACTACAAACATTATTCCTATATCACCTAACCCAGAAGATCTCCTCCCATTACGTTCAATGCAGGAGCTCGCATTTGAATAAAGTAGTACTAAGACCAATAGCAATTGTATCCCAAGCTTCCTTTACATTGGATGACCCATTGCCAGCGCAGTTGCCCATACGGTCCCTCTGGTAACAAGGTAAGTCATCAGAGCATCAAAAGCACATGCTTAATTTTGCTCATCTTCTACTTTAGTAGACTTTACCACTACCACTTTTGACTAGTTCGTTTACTTGAACCGTATATACATGGTATCATCGAATAACCTCTTGTTAAGACGGATATGCGCAATTGAGCTGCATTTGTACATATTAAATGACGCGTTAAGTGGCTGTAAAATGCATACTGACTTGCGAGAATCTCTTGTACTATGTCACGAAGGAGAATGGTTGCCTCGAATAGCTTTTCAGCATGACACCATGACATGACATATACAACTACAAATATTAATGGAATAGATATATCGTATAAATGCATATATGCAACAATAGCTCCCATTTGCCTAAATGGGCGAGAATTGTAGGCAACCTGCGGTGTACTTAGGTACTTCTCATTAGGCCCCGCCATACATCGATGCCCCCACCTGCAGGAGCTGTCCCCCCCCACGTCCAAGGGCGAGCCACCATTTCATAGCACCGATTCGAACCCCAGTCAAGCAACACTGCAACTTCACGAGCGTACAATCATTATTGGCCTCTTCAGTTACTCAAGGTCTATCTTCATTCGGACTCTCATCTTCGCCATTTCAGAGGCTTTCTGTGTCCTTCCATATCCAAAGCCGAAGATGGCACCCCAGAAGGTGAGCGAGGCCCTGTCCCAGCTCCAAAACTCACAGGACCAAGCTGCCGGCTTCGATTCGCTCCTTTCGAACCTCAATTCGCTATCGACGCCGGAAACCCTCTCGGACGACCTCAAGATGATCCTCGACGCCGTGTTCGCCAGCAACTCGCTCGGAATCGTGGCGCAGCGCTCAATCCTCGCGACCCTCGTCACGGTACTGAAGTCTTCTGACAACCCAGAGCTCTGGATCGACGTGGGCCAGCACGCGCTTTCGATTCTGTCGGGCAACCAGACGGGGGCCACCACGTTCGTGGATCAGGCCGTGGCGGTGCGGGAGCTCGTGGCCGACGGGCACGAGGCGAGCGAGGACTACCTGTCGGCAGCCCGGGCGCTGGCCGAGATCCCGCTCGAGTCGTCGCAGCGCCGCGTCAGCAACGAGGACCGCGTACGCGTCTGGGTCCGCATCGTGCGCAACTACCTCGAGGTCGACGACACCACCGCCGCCGAGACGTACCTCAACAAGCTCAAGAACGTCATCTACACGGTCGACGACCCGGCCCTGAACCTGCACTTCAAGCTCTCGCAGGCCCGCATCCAGGACTCCAAGCGCGAGTTCCTCGCCGCCAGCCAGGCCTACCACGACATCAGCTTCTCGCCCGCCATCTCCGAGGACGAGCGCCTGCACACCCTCAGCATGGCCGTCAAGTGCGCCATCCTCGCCCCTGCCGGACCCCTGCGCAGCCGGGCCCTCGGCAGGCTGCTCAAGGACGAGCGGTCGCCGAATCTCGAGGAGTTCGGCATGCTCGAGAAGATGTTCTTCGACCGTCTGTTGGCACCCGCCGAGGTCGACAAGTTCGCCCAGGGCCTCGCGCCGCACCAGCTCGCCACGACGTCCGACGGATCGACGGTGCTGGCCAAGGCCGTCGTCGAGCACAACCTCCTGGGTGCCTCGAGACTATATAGTAATATCGGCTTTGAAGCGCTGGGAAAGCTCCTGGGTCTGGACGCCGAGAAGGCCGAGGATACTACGGCGAGGATGATCGAGCAGGGTCGCTTACTAGGCCGGATCGACCAGATAGAAGAAATTATCTGGTTTGAAGGCGGCGAGGCGTCGGGAGAGAAGGGCAGTGGTCGAGCAGAGGTCACAGTAGGCAAGGAGATGCGACGATGGGATGCCAACGTACAAGGCTTAGCAGAGGAGGTGGAGAATATTACGAACGCACTACAGCGGGAGTTCCCAGTAAGCAGATCCTGTCACACCTATTGTACAAGGCTAACCAGCATTTTAGGATTTCGTTGCAGCGAATTTGGTGGTATAGCGCACCAAAGGGGACACAAGACATGGGGTTCATTAGCTCGGAGTTCAGGGACAAGGCGCAAGAAAGGCATCATGAGATTACGAAAAACGTTTCCAGGAGCGAAGGAACGGCATAAGAAGGAATACGCAAATTCCAGGGTATGTTTCAATTTAGACAGATGGGATAAGGAAGAGGACAAGACACCACGAGGAGGCGGCGAACGAAGACGAAAACAACACTCTTATTAGTCAGTGTCAATCGAGGTCGCGCTTCCTGACGACGATGTAGCCCTGGCTCAGCAACCGGTGATCGCCCCTTTCCTCCTCGAATATGAGCCCCTCGATGGCCCGCCTCTGCCGCGCGTCGCTGACCACGCTGCTGATCTCGGTGTCCTGGGCCTCGGCCAGCCTCACGATCTGCGCCAGCGCCTCTGCGATCCTCTCCCCCATGAAGCGGTAGCCCTCCGACGTCAGGTGCACGCCGTCGGGCTCCCAGATGCGCGCCCGCTGGGCCGGCGGCATCGCGTTGTACGGCAGCGCGGAGAAGAGGTCGAAGTGGAAGCTGTAGTGGTGACGGTGGTTAGTTATGTGCTCCCACTTTAGACCCTTTGAAGCACTTCCATGCGTCTACGTAGGAATATACACAGCGGCAGCGGTAAGCATGTAGTCCTAGAGATGAGACACAATAAAGCACAACGAGGCAAAAGGAATGTAGAAGACAAAGCGGACTCACTAGTTGTGCCGCTTGTACGTCCGAATAAACTCATTGATCTGGTCGCGCTTCCCGCGCGTGGCCGGCGAGTCGTGCTTGACCTCGGGGATGGTGAGCGCGAGGACCCTGCCGCCCCGCGAAAGAGCGACGTCCCACGTGCGCCGGAGGCCCTCGATGACGGCCTCGGCGGGCGCCGACCAGGCGATGTCGTTGGTTCCGCCCAGCACGACGGTCCAGTCGTAGCAGCGGCGGCTCGGATGGCTCTTGTCGTCGTGACCGCCTCCGCCTCCCCCTTCGCCTTCGTGATCCCGTTGTTCGCCGCCATCCCCCTCCGCCGTCTGCCGGGGTTCGAAGTCGGACTGCCGCCGCTGCTGTCGCTGCTGCCGTTGTCCCTGTCCCTGTCCCTGTCCCTGTCCCTGCTCCTGCCGCGGCGCGCGATGGGGATGGGGATGGCAGCGGCCCCACGCCTTCTGCATGCGCCGCTGGTACGAGCCGCGGGCCACCTCGCCTCCGGGCTCACCCTCTACCTCGCAACGGACTTCGATATGCGATAACGCCTCCTCGAGCTTCTCCTCCAGCTTGCCTGCGTACGGGTCCATTGACGGCCACCCGGCCGTCAGGGAGTCGCCGAAGCAGAGGATTCGGAGGGGCGTTCTGGACATTCTTCTCCCGCTCTTAAGACTGCCTGCTGCTGGCGGCAGGGAGAAAGACGAGGGGCGGAGTTGAGAGAGCGGAAGTGTCGGGAGTGGTCTGTTGGCGATATTATTACGCTTGGGGTATATGTAGGTAGGGGAAGGGTGGTTGACTGGTATATATGGGATAGGAGAGGAGATTAGGTAGATGCCTGGAATGCTGGGTAACAAACAAGGGAGAGACGTGGTTGATGGTTCGTAGGGCTGATTTAAGCTCCCGACACTGTGGGGCCGAGGTGGGGATCCTCGGTGGGGTGCCTTGCGGCTTGGCATTATAGGTACCTTTCCCCCCTTATCAAGGCGGGCGGGCCGCAGATAATTATACTGCAACTTTTTGCGGACGGCCACACGTCTAACGTTTATATACCTGTATAATTCACATAACCATATATCGGGATATAGGGACTTTTATTAAATTCAAAGCAGTTTATGATAGTTAGCAACCTGCAAAACTTTCAAGCGTCAAAAAGTGAGGCCGAAATACCAAGCCGTCATGGTATTAAGCCATACATTTGTAACTGGGGGTGCGATTTTGCCTAGTTTCAAATTCGATGCCATCCACCTGTCAGGCTATTCAAGACTTTAATGAAGTACCTGACAAGGTACGGAATCTTTTGCCTGATACCATGCTGTAGTACACGATATTCAGTTTTTGCCCTTTCGTTTGCGGGTACTTACTTCTTTCACCCCTAGGTGAAATCATCTGTACCGTGGCTCAAATTCTGTGTTAGGCTAATTAATGGATACGTAGTGAAGCCACTATCAGCTGTAATGGAGCTGATGTCTATTGGAATCAGACGTTGATGAGATGTACTTGGCGCGTCTCCACAGCCCTGTCACAGTCGCACCAGGCATAGCCCCGGTGCAACACGACAGGCAGACTTGGGCGAGTCTTCTAGGCCAAGTGGTTCAGCACCTCTTGCAGATTCCACCAGTACCTGTTCCATAAATCAATCTTCCATCCGGGAATGAGTCTAGTTCTTGATGATGAGCCATGAACATGTAACTCTTATCCTAGAATACTACTATTCAGATACTACGCCTAGCCAGCAACTTTATAGACGAAGTCCACCGGCACTCACTGTTATCCGAAATGGAAATATCAAAAGTTGCGGCTTCATGGCTTTCGGCTTGCCAGGAGACCAACATCGGCCTTGCGACCGTGAATTTAGACTTCTCGCTTGTCAAAGTGGAACCCCCCGAAGAATTCAGGGCCGTCGGGAGAGAACTGACGCATAGACGAAAGGAGGCAGCTGAGAATGGAAGCCAGCACATCACAGCAAGGAAGCTGGGTGCACTCTTCCAGCACTGTCTCCCCCGAACTTCCCATCTGATCAAGGCCTACGGAAAGCGAGCTTCAGAGATAGCCTCGTGTCCAGGTGTGAACCCGAAACCGTCCGCGAGCTACGGAATCTTCGCCGAACACGTCGGCCTGGACGGGACGAGCCTTTGGGCTGCGGCTACCTCGGGTCCGGAGGCGATTTCTGTGCACCTCTTGGCCTGCTTGCTGGCGCGGATGTGGACGCCATCGCAGGCCCTTGCCATTTGGACCGAACTGGTTTCGGAGAGGAAGAAGGAGCTAGAAAGTACAGATGAAATAGACCCCTTCCATCATATATCACAACAGCTGTCTAGGATCTCTCTAACGAGCGATCAATTGGCGGCATGGGACGCTAGTACGCGCGCTTGGCTCCAGGGTGCCGACGAAGCCATGGGGCGAAAACATGTTCAGCTTGGGCAAGTCGCGACCAACCTATCTGTGACAGTCAATAGCACACCATCCTTGTATGGAAACGTCATGCAAACTTGGACGCGGTCTATGGAGGTTGTCAACAACCTTATCTTAGGACGGCCATAATCCATCCACAACGGACCAGTTCCCCTTGCGCTTTCCTCGTGGCATATCTATCCTGATATGATAGTCCTTCAGGACTCGAAAGGCGCGCCAGTTATCCAGCAATATGATCAGCTTGTTGACCCTAGTGGCGTCCTTACAGTCGGTCTGCTGATAGATGATGGCCGCCAAGGAAGCGACGGTATCCTTTGGTCTCTTTCTCTCGGGCATCTCCGATACTATGGGGGCTCTGTTGTTTCCCAAAGGCGACTTGACACGGCCAACAATCGCGTTGCCCTCTCGCAATTAATTCAGCTTGCTATAGGGTGCTTGACCAGATCATGGGGGTTTTTGGATACGGAGACCGCCGCGGTAATCATGAAGCTATGGGAATACCTGGCCCCCGAGTGTCGGAAAATTTCACACGGAGCTTTGCATTGGTTAGGCCGTCTAGCCGAAGCCGTGGGACCGCTTTTCAGTCAGAACTCCTTAGAGTCAAAGCAATGTGAGCAACTCATGCGGTTTGGAAGGAGGCGAAACACAAAGTTTCTATGCCTCGATGAACCAGTGCCCCCAGCATTTGGACTAACCCGGCTCTCATCATTGTTGTCTATGGTCCGTCGTGACTCGAGCAGTATTGAAACGTGTGTGAAGATCATCCGGCAGTATCTTCAGAAAGTACGACAGCATTGCAAGAGAGGTTTCATTATTTGATACAACTTAGATGTTCCCTGTACGGGATCTGCAAAGAGGAAACTGGCCATTTTTGCCACAGCCGTGCCAACCGAGTGCGATACTGACGAAAACTCTGGCTGTGAGTATGCCTTCAATGACCCCCGCCGACATCAAAGATGGATGGAAGAAGGAGACGATGGTTGGGAAACTAGGCCACGTCCCTCGAAGACATACCAGCGGCGGCGGCTCCATAGAGAGGTTGAAAATCCGGCAAAGAGGAGGCGACGGGAAATAGGAGGAGAAAATGTTGCAACTTTTGAGTCTACCCAGATCCAATTCTTAACGTCGGAGCGTCCAGACACATTCACGCAGAACAATCTCCGTTGGACAATGGTGCCGGAAATCTTCAGTCCATACGAAATCTCATCTAGAGTGCATTGAGTCGAACCATATGTCGATTTTGTTCATGTGGTGGGGGATGAAGACCATGTCTCCCTCTATACGACAGCGAAATACATTCCATTGAACAACGTTTCCCCTCAACCACCCCGCGTGGTTAGTCATGACATTCTTCTAGAAGCTCTGGACAAGCGGCTTCTGGATGAGACATTGCTGCTGGGAACCTTGGATTCACTTATATTTTCACCTGATAGACGGGATCTTCTGCTCTCTATGCGGGCTCTTGCCACTGCAAAGGAGATTTACAAAATGCTCCCAGGAGCCACAGTGGACTTAGGGGTCACGTCGAAACCGATATACAAGTCGCCATGGGTGCAAGAGTACGCACGAGAAGATGCCGTAGGACTCTTCACATTGCTTCCAATTGATCGAAGTGCAACATTCGCCTGCATTGCCTATTTTGAATCGGGGAGTCTTGCCATTAAGCCTTCCAGCCTGGAAAATGTTATGGCGATTGTCGCCGGTGGCTCAATCTACATCGCAGCACCGCTCCTCAGCGACCCGTCTGAGGTACCACGAGAATATGAAGTCAAGAGAATCAGGGGTAGCATTGGGAAACCTGGAATTGCTCTACTCATCCCACCGCAGAATACTCAGTTTCGCCAAGGCTTGGAGAGCGAGCACTGGAATCTCGTCAACCACAACCCATTTGACGGCAAATTGGAGGACTCATTCAGCTCAACAACAATGTATCTGTGGTTCACCGAGTACGTCCTACCCTTGGACGTTGGCGACCATGGATCGAAGAGTTTTGAAATATATTTCCTTGAGTCCGTGGTATCTGTCCATGATAAGGGAAAGTGGGTTGCTGATCTGGACATCATCAAGCAATTGGAGGGCGATAGCTTGGTCCGCATCCTGAGAGACGATTGTGCTGGCCATGATCATGGATCAACCGCCTTTGAAATACCTATAGGTCATCACAAACTCACAACAATAGACGATTGGAATGAGCTCCTGGATGGTCCCGAGTTTGTGGGGATTGTTAGGTCTCACGACAACTGGCTTGGAAGGCTCGCCACGGCCAGTCTCAGCGCACAGTTAGGATACCGGACTTTTGTTCTTCCCAAAAGCTTGTGCTGGACTTGCGTTGCAACCGCCTGGGTTAATCTTAGGGAAGGCCCAGCACTTGAGAGGAATGCGTGGGAGTTCCACCAAATGGAGGCAAAGGAGATTCTTGAGCTCATGTCAGGCCTAGTCTTGGTATACTGATTCGGATACACATCCCCCGGACTTCTATAGCCGGTCACGAAGTCTGTTGTATATGAAAACGAGCCTTTTCTTCAGGTCGCTTTGGTCATTTGAGTTCCTTAGCCCAGATTACCCTTGATAAGGTTGATATGGGTTTCATAATGTTTCTGTCGCACGTTGAAGACCTAAGCACTCATCACAAAATAGATTCTACCTATTAGGAGAATGTATCGACACGGACCGTTAGGAACAATTGCGGCTGTGTGACTAACTAAAACACAAGTATTAACCCTGTGACAGTTAGGCTGATCGGAAGACAAGGTTGCATATAGAGTGTAGGAAGTAATAATCATCTGACTGGATCGGGCTCTAAGGAGTGGTTGTTAGGAAGCTCTCTATATAGTGTGGGCTCCCCTGAATAAGTTATTCCGGGACGCTTACATGGCTCGGGGCGTTGATGACTACCCCTTTTCTGCAACAAACCCGAAGGGTAGAGGTACGGCATAATTGGGTCTGTATCAAACCCCATTCTTCGTTTCGCAGATCTTATACTCTTCGTAGCAGCCTCAAACGCCTCTTCGCTCGCATCGTCATTGAACTCTTTCTGTACTCCCGATACCCCGGGCGCCTCCTTTACCCTATTTTATGGCGCGGGCACCGGCGCCCCCATCACATATTGCACTGGCACTACATCCGTCCACACCCTACCCGCCCAGCCATTAGCTCTCGCCGAATTTCGGGAGATAATGCGGTAGTTACTAGTCAGGCCTCCGGCATCCAGGTCCTCGTCGTTCCAGACCGTAGGAAAACGTCACCCCTGGGCATCTATCCGGTGGGCATGAAGCGCGCTGCCGCCGACGTCTTCGAGGAAGTTTTACCGCACACGCACACACACCAAGCAACCCTTAAACCCGCGTTGGCCGAAGTAGCCTAATCGTAGTCCAGAAAGTCGACACCATTGATAAGCCGATCTACCAGACATCACCGCTGTTGCCATCTTAACAGATGAGGCACCTCGTACCATGGCGACCTAGGCACCCATCAACCCTTTCCGCTACCACCTGGCGGGCGCGGCTGCGACAGAGAAAACTGCACAGGTGCGAGTCTAGCCGCTGCTTGCCCACCAAGTTGATACGGTCGCCAGTCTCGGCCCAGTACTACTGGGACTGTACGGCGGTGGTGATGAAAGTACTCACAGGTGCCCCTGGAGGAAGTGCCGCATGAAGTAGATGCGAGCGTCCGCTTTCTTTGCGCCTCGAGTTTGGAAAGGGAAACGGCATCGCTGCTGTTAATACTGTGCTCTCTGGACCTCGCATGAGTATCGACAAACTGAAATGTATCGAAACACATCTACATTAGAAATCCTAACTTGTGTGACCTCATCATACGGCGATTAATTTACACGAGGGATCACGACACCCGGCAGCACGCCGGAAAGAACACCGCAAGCAGGCCTCCGAACTAGACAGGGCAACGTAGGCAGAGTGAAGCACGCCAATTTAGGCAGATACGCGGCCAGGTTAATATTATATTGATATGGGTATTAAAAGTGCCTCCAGCGATGGCGAGGACCCAGCGAAAAAAATCGCATAGTCCGCCCCTGAACGAACGACCCGACCGACTAGGCGAATGACCCATGCTAGCGAATAACCTCATCGATTCCCGCGAATAACAGCGCCCCTGCATTTACTAGGGAGGCTCAGAGGCCGAAGGGATGAAGGTGCGCGAGGGATACTTGTTATCACCCCCTCCCAGTTACGCGCTCAGCGCAAGGCAGGCATCCACTGCTAAGCCGACCCTAGTATCGATCATCGTTAGCACGCGCAAGCGACGACAAGTTAAAAGGATGGTGAAGAACTGACCTTCCTTCCTTCTGATAGACGACGTCGCTAATAACGTCCCTGTCCAGGTCCGGGAACATGCCGGCGAGCGTCTCGACGACGTTGTTGTGCTCCGCCCGGTGTATCCGCTGGGCCTCGGCGACCTCGGCACTGGCCTGTCTCGCGGCGGCTTCTTCGGCGGAGAGCTGTTGCCGCAAATGCATTGGAGGTTGTCCGTCTGTGCTCGGCCGCGGGCTTGGCCGCGGACTCGGCCGACCTGACTCGGGTAGAGGGGTGCGCGCGGGTGTACTAGGGCCGGCACTGCTTGGGTCGTCGGAGAATATGCGGCCGATTGTCGACAGCGGTTTCTGAATCGTACGCAATAGGCCAGGAAAGGCAGCTCCCTCGTCGGAATCATTGTCATCACTGGAGAGAGATCGTCGGTGTGCCCCCGAGCCGTTCAGATCAAGTGAAGGACGTGTCGAGGATCCTCCTGATGGATGCAAACCGGACTTTTCCTGTATGCTCGGTAGCGTTTCCGTAGCTGCGTCTTCGGCTCGATGCTTCTCGGCGATAGCCGATACAGCCGCCTCCACATTCTTCTCGAACTCTTCATCCGAAATCGTGAGGCTGGTACGGTCCATGTTCTCGATGAACTGCACAGCACCCATCTAGCATCGTTATTAGAGCTGTCTTGATTCTGGATGATGGGCTATGTTCAAACTTACAAGGGATGAAAGATAATAGCCAGCTTCTCCACCGAGTTTCTCCTGGTTACGGAAGCGAAGGATATACTGGACATTGGACACTAGATGCTCCGGGTTGGCTCGTAAGACCACGTAAATCAACAGAGGCATGAAAGAGTCGGCCGAAGAGTCCGATTTATTATGTTTGAGAAGCCCTTGGGACGTCAGCGAACCGAGACACCCCCATCCGAAACCAACTAGGCTTACCGAATATCACCTTGCAGCAGTTCAAGACGCATATGATCTTGTCTCGGGGTGCTCTGTATGATTTAATCTTCGAAAGCTCTGTTCCAAAGTTAGCTGCACGCCTTTTCTGCCATCGGACCTTAAATAGTTTACTCGCCTTGTTGAGCCAGCGTAAGAAAACGCCTTCCGCTCTCACCGACGGGCGGGATATCTAGATGCTCCTCGCGTACCCAGCCATATATGCTGATCTTCTGGGCAAGAACCTCATCCCTCTCGACGTCCTCCTGGTGCTGACCGCGCCTCCCCGGACCCATGGGCCGCTCACCCCCGCGGCGTCTAGGTTTTGCGCCGGGGATTGGGTGAGGAGGTGGTATGGCAGGCGAGAACGTCTGCGTATACAACCGGTTCATGACGAGCTTCTCCATGCCTTCACGCGCGTTGTCGAACTCGGCATCTGATACGTCGCTCCACACTTCGCACTGCGCCATTTTGTTGGCGATGAAGGCCAGAAAGTCGCTAATGATCTTCACCTGCTCGTGCACCATCCATTGCCTCTTCCCGAACTCGAACAAGAAAGATTTTAGGTACCTTGCCACAGGATCGGCCTTCTTATGTTTAAGCTGCTCTAAGAACCGGTGGAAATCAAACGGCAGGGCAGGTTCGGGTTCCGGCTCCGGGGGTGGCGGCCGGTGTAGCGGGGCATTTTGGACGGAAGACTCGGCGCCCGTCGACCTTCCATCTGCTGGATCATCCTTCGGAGGCACTGGCGGTCCCTGGTCCTCAGAGTCAGGCGCCTTTTCCTTGGATGTGACACTGGTCGTCGATGCGTTTGAGATGTGCAGACCTTGTAGCTGCTGAGCGATGGTCGACGCGAGGGGTTCTAGGCTAGACTTCCTCGGCGGGTGTGGCGCGGGAGGACTGGTGAGGAGCGGCGATGCGATCTCGAGTCGAGGGCTCATGACCTCCTCCTCTCCCGGGCCTCCGCCTCCCTCTGGGAACTGCCCCATGATGGTGTCGATTTCTGAACGAGAGCTGCTCTCGTTCTCATCATCACTGGCAAACCTCTTCTCATCGTATCCTATGTCGGAGCGCGTAGGTGATGGCTCCGGGAATGACCCTTCACATCTATGTGTGGAACTGGTCCTAGAGGGCGGCTGGGACCCAGAAGGCGTAGGGGGCGTCGGATCTACGTAAGGGGGAGGTTGAATAGTGAGATATTGTGGTTTCGACGGCTTCAGTGTCGAGACGGATGACTCCATGGCCTCGGTCGAAACAGCAGGGTCAGCCGACCTGTCACTAGACCTGCGGATATCCACATCTGATAACTTCTCCTTTTCCTTCCCGCCTGACTTTGATTCTTCGACAGGTAACGGGGCGTCTTTGTCGCGAATCGAGTCGACTGACTTCTGAGGGATGTTGCTACCATCTGTGGTGCCGGAGTTCGAGGCCGTTACCACTCCTTTTCCATTCCCATCTTCCAGTGTGGGCTCCGACTGCGTTACATTTTCAATAGGAGTGCCCTTGGGTTCGGTTGTGGCCCCTCGTTCTGGCTGACCCAGCTGCTTAGGGTCGCTCATGGCGGAATCATGGTCAGCTGCTGCCCGAGTCTCGTGGTCTCTAGCAGAGAGATTCGAAGGTGGTAATTCGGGGAGTTCCGGAGGAGGCATGCATGAAACTTAGCGACGGTGGCCTTGTTGAGTAGGTACCGTGTCGTGTGACGCTTTTGGAGGGAATGGAATTGGGGAAAGCGAAGTGCAGGGCTTTGGTTGAGCTGTAGACAAAGCAAATACTTAGGTTGCTTAGATGGTCGAAATTGGCTATTGTATTGCAGTTAACGTTAACTCAAGGTAGGTAGCTTTAAGCGTTATGGTTGTGGTTTGTATGCTCCGTATGTGTGCATGCTCGAGAATACTGTAAGAATCATGGATGTCTCTTCAGGGTCCAAATTTAGAGCTCGGCCCAGTGCAGGTGCTCTCAAAGCATCGGTAATACGTAATGCCCGGTGTCGGTAAGTCACCCTGCACAAATTTATTACAGCAGGTAGCTGGGCATACGTACCCACATGCCTACCTACATAGGTAGGTACATTGTACATGTACTTTGGGGCCCGCAGGTGGGACTCCCGGCCAAGCCACAATATCTACCCCACTCCGCCGACTGTCGAGTACTCACCATAGTATAGTACTTCTGTAGGGTGCGTCAGGGAGCAGCAAATGGGGTGTAGGATTTATTCTCATCATACTCAGCTGCTGTGTTTTCTCCATAGCCCTGACAAGCCGGTCTTCTGATAAGCACCTGCATGGGAATGAAAGAATCCCATTGAGATTGGGTGTTTCTTTTCCTTTTCCTTCCCCCTCTCCTCCAAAAGGTGCATGAAGAGTCTCTCTGGAGGAACTTCGTCCCGTTCAATACTGCCAGGCGCTTATTTCACCTCGAATGCATTGCTATCGACGGCTATTTATCCCGACGCTATAGTCAATATATATATCATCCAGAGTACATACACATTATGTATGTATATATGGGCAGTCTGTACGTAGCACATATATATTTGTATATATCTATATACATATATATATCCAATCACCACGTTTGAGTTTTCCTCGGCCCGAACAGTAAAACCTCAATTACTTCGCTATAACCATTACCTAACCTTCGTTCTTCTCTTGATCCTGATGGTCGCCTTCATGGGCGGGATCCTGTTCATCCCGAACCAGAGGTTCTCAGGCCGCTTCTCCTGGAACTCGAAATCGTAGTTCAGAAGGATGTAGGCCAGCATGAGCTTGAGCTCGCTGGCGGCGAAGAACCGCCCGGGACATGCGTGCCTGCCGTGCCCGAACGCCGTGTACTCGGGGCTCGTCGTGGCGAATGCCTGCCGCGCCCGCTGGACGTACGACGATGACCCGTCATCCTCCGTCGCCGTCGCGGCGCGCTTCTCCGCGAACCGGAACGGCTTGAAGACGTGCGGCTCCGGGTAGATGTTCGGGTCGTGGAATACAGGGTACGACGGCGCGCACACGATCGTCCCCTTGGGAAGGTGGACCCCTGACGGCGTTGTGACGCCTTTGGGGTTTTCGACGGCTCTGATTGTCGCGGCCGTGACGAACGAATTGACTCGCTGCGACTCACGCATGACGCTGTCTAGTTTCATCATGGCGGCGAGTGCGCGCTTGTTCCATTCTCCGCCGTGTTCGGCGAGGACGGAAGTGATCTCGTCCCGCAGCTCGTCGATGTATTCCTGTTTGGAGGACGCGAGGTCGAGAATCGCGTGCGTGATGGCGAACGACGACGTGTGGATAGATGCGAAGTTGAGTAGCAAAATCCGCCCAGCCAACGTATCGACCTTGCTGTGATAGGGATCGCCCAAGGTGTACGCCTGCTTTATCGACCACTGTAGGAAATCATTGGGTTCCTTCTCGGCGGCCTTGGTCTCGACGTCTGCGTGTCGGGCCTCGAATTCCTCTAGTCGGCGCTGAATCTCCGGTCGAAGGATCCTGTAGAACTGCTCGGTGTGAATCCGGTTCGGCAGCGTAAGGAAAAATGCGGCTAGGGGTCGGAAGGGCTTCCAGATGAACCGGAGCAGCGTTGAAGATATGGGCACGTCTTGAGCGAAAGCCATCCCCGCATCGAGCAGGGCTGGATCTCGACAGAGGGGAAGGCCAACAAATACCCGGTTGGTCGCCTGGCCAATAATACGTCGCATAACATCATATACGCATATCGCCTTGAAGGTCTCCGCATCCGTGCCCCAGAGACGATCGACGCCGTGCTGGATCTCGTCGAGCAAGTGGGGAACCAGATTGCCAGTCTCCCTGGTAAGGAGGCCGGAGATGAGGTTAACATGGACGGGCAGACGTTCCAGTCTCGGATCCATGATGGTATAATCAAGCTGCAGTGAGTCACGGGTTTGCTCCTGCATGTTCATATCGGTATCGGGCTGTTCGACGAGCCACTGCAGTTCTTTCAAGGGAAGGAGGACGAAGTTCCTGGCGCCCGCTACCGGGAGGATGCAAGCGCGATCCTTATATTGGGTGTACGCTATCTCGTTGGC